>CAJQZM010010098.1:0-11846 GCA_907164665.1 Colias nastes | reverse complement strand
TGCAGTGGCGCTAGCGGAGTTTATATACCTACTTATAATTATAGGTATGTATATTAAGGATGTTAGGCGATGAGTTTTATCGCACCCCGGACGGGGCACGGCCCAGTCGCGACACGGAGTAGCGTAATTATGGATGCATTTATGACGCAAAACCGCGTCACAGTAAAATCGCGTCGTAAATTCTAAATTCATTTTGCACAGTTGTAACTAATTTTGAATATTTGCATATCTAATAAATTAGAGTGAAGTCTAATAAATTATCCCATGTTAAATTCGTTATTTAATTTTGCATTTTAAAATCGCATTGCTTACATCAAATGCGATTTCTACTTTAAATGATAGGTTATTTGATGTTATCTAATTCACCAGTTTGGAAAGTCACCAAAGGCTTGTTGTATCCAAACCAATTTGTTTGGTATCGAGTGTAGAGCACTGCAGTTAGTGTGTAATACGAAAACATAAAACCACAGAAACTTGCGTGGATTTTATTCTCACATGTCGCAATATTTACGGTTCATCGCGTGTTTTGGTTATATAATTGCATTCTGCACGTACACCTCGACGGTATACATCATTCGAACCGCTATCAGGTACCTACGAAAAGCAGAGATTGAATCTTTGTTCTTCTAAAATGCCTGGATTACTTTCTAACGTTTATAATTTATACCTTAGCGTTATATAATTTTCGCAATTAGTAATTATATTACAACGCTGGCTTTCAAACAGCGGCTTTACTCTCTTGCACTTGTAATTTGATCAAGGTTTTCACTTACTTTCTTTATAAAATGTCTTCTCTCCATATTTTTAATACATCAAAAAGTTTGCTAAATAAAATTACAGGGTTCAATTTAAACAGATTTTAGTCGGTTCGATTCCCGATTGTGGCAAACAAATTTTCAGGAACCTTGCAACGTTGAATGCAGTTTTCTGTATTTTCAAAAATAATGGAATATTTTCTTTGAGTATAATATTATCTAGGTATCTAACTAAAGTATTTAGAGTACTTTCCTACGTGTAGGTAGGTAGGTATTTACGTTCATTGTATAATATGTAGTAATTGAACCTGATGCGTAAAGATAAGAGTAGAATTCAACTGAATTCAACGTATTTTACTACTCGTACACATTCAAAATTAGGTAATAGGTATGAATCTATGAACAAACTGATTTTTACTTCAGCAATTTTGGAACTTCTCATCAACACATATCTAGTTAGGCATAAGGCATCAATAAAATAGTTTATTAGAAATTTTTATGATAGTTTTGTTATAACTATAAGTTATCAGAGCTTTTATTGACATTTCAGTGGTTCTATTTCCCTATTAAAATATTAAGAAGCTGTAATATATACGTAGGCAGACATCTATTATAGTATTATATTGAAAGAGCATATTCAAAACACAAATTTTGCAACGTATCTAATGCTAAAGTGGGTCTTGGCGCCATTCCTTTCGTTGCTCTTGCTGCATAAGATACAGATTATTGCGTGTAGATTGGGACACATATTTCAGTTGTAGCAACACATATATCATGATAGTTATATTTTGTGTGCCTAATATCGTGTAAACTTCTTTCTTTCGAAATAGTCGTGATCATTGCAAGTTCCACTTTAGAAGGCGCTCGTACGTTAAAATTCAGTTTGACGACGCGTTTACGTAGTGATTAGTGACCCTGACTATTGCACCAGATAAGTTTCCCCATTCCACTGCTGCAAAAAGTTTATAGCAAATGTCTCTTGGTTGTTGACGTTCATGTTTGTTTTACTCTTGCACTAGGTATAGAAAAAAATCAACGTGTATAGTAATAGGTATATAGATAGGTATGTAGTGCGAATTTTGGTTAGTTTCAGGCTAGATGGCGAAAACTAGTTATCAAAAAAAAAATATTTTGTTAGTAATTAAGTAAAGCATTATCATTTTTTTTGAAATAATGTTAATAACATGGACATTTATCTGTGCATTGTCAAAGCACAAAATAAACGGCTGCATCACCAGCTTCCAAAACACGGGCTCAATAGAGAAGTTAGGACAGAAACGATAATCAATCACTAATCTCTTGCATTTAACTCCAGCTTGTTTGTCGACATCACATAATTTATTGATGGCTGTCTAGTTAACACTTCGTTCATGTCAAGGCCATGAGCATGTTTGGCGGGCTTGGCTCGGAATTTACGCTCTGTTTGTGACACGAAAATTTCGACATGATATGTTTATAGTTTATACTTTATTCCACTGCATTTTTCATGTGCAATATTATGTAGATACAGAGCCTTGGCTTTTGTCTTTAATTCATGAAACAAAATGTTGAATATGTTTACATAAGCAACCTACGGAATAATATTCATTAAACTCTATGTTTATATTAGTACCTACACATTAAACTCTATGTTAGTTTAATGTTTTACTTTCATTCAATTTGTGTTACGTATCTAGAGTCAAACCTGTTAAATTAAACATAACAAAAAAAACAAAACTCAGAACAATACGTTTTGAGAAACAATTTTAAAATTGCCTCAATTTACTTAACCACTAATCTTCCTGCAATGTTACTAAACAGATGATTACTTAAAGAAACAAAGATAAATTTTGAAAGCTAACACTAGTGTTCAGCTTACAAAATATGAAAGCTAAATCTAGTGCCCAACTTTTCTTGTAACAGTGATGGCATCGACCGTCGGCGTCGCAACCGAACGATAAACAAGAGTGGAGACAAACCACTAACCAGCAGCAAGCACTAAGGCAGTTAACTTAAAACTTTCCCGCGCAGCGCACGCGGACTCTTACAACACTTGAAAACGTTCCGAAATTACGTGATTCCATTTAAAGCAATTCCCATTCAAAGTGTACATTTCAGCCCTACCGATACATAGGTATTTAGATATTATAAAATCAGTTTTATAACAGCTAATAGAACACTATTATCCTGTCGTGTTTGTTTATGTGAGTTGCTAGCCTACCTTTGTAAGAAAAGCTAAAATTGCTAGTGTGTCAAAACAGCTGTTTTATATTTCGGTGAGTTTAAAATACAATACCTATATCAAGCATTATGTTATGTAGGGCACTTTTAAAGGCAACTGAAACATGTAATAAGTATGCGTTCTAGAAGCACGCAGCCGGCAATGTATGTTAACCATATGAGGTAATTCTTTCTTCATCAAGTTAATAATTATACGACCTTTGCTATTCAAGTGAGAAATCTATTGCGGCCGATATTAATTATTGTAAAATTTTAACTAAATACCTCAATATACACAAAATTGCCTTTGCTAATATACCTATAATACCTACACCTTACCTAACTTAAACAAAGTTTAAAAAATATGATTTATTCAAGAAAAACAATTACTCACCTTTATTTTTGAAATTGTAAATTAAGTAATCATTTACATTATTCGAAATCTGATTAAAACATAAATTAACATAGAACTGTTGAATAAGCTTAATACATAACTGGCGCACTTTTAATTTAAACTAACTACTTATTACAAATTTGCAAAGCAATTAATCTTAAATAAAGTGTTAGTAAAAAGCACTAACAATCATCCGAGGAGATTATTAAAGTTAGCTTTAACTACCATTACATCACTTAAATTACGACGATAATTGTTCGCAAACGGTTACAATAATATGAGAGAATAATTGCGTGCCTTACGTGTTAAGCGTTTGTTATTAAAATTTTCTCGAAAATGGAAATGGATAATTCAAGGAAACACTTCCGAGTTCGTAACTAACTTTATTTTGCGATTGTAACGTAACTGCGGCCATCGATGCATGCCTCACTGCAAACTGCAATTATATGCAGCGTAATACCTACTTGAATATTATGATTAAATCTTAAATATATGTATATAATTTACACTTCGTCTATTATAATTATAATGCAAAATTCTTAACGTAATTACATCCAATAGTTTTAATTTAGTTGTGTTGAAGCGTAAATAGATATTTATTAAAAATTACGCTTTAATGTAATTTTATCTATCTGACCTAGCAATTAAATGTTTCGATCAATATCACGATTAGTGTTACCCAATACATATTGTCTCGAAGCCTTGGTCCTCCACTCTGAAAGCCGTGCACGTTCAATGTGTTAGGCAAGCGGGTTCCTCCTTGTAACGAACTGCTCATAGATTTACAGCACGCATCGCTTTCTAATCACTAGAACCTTCTAAAATTAAAAAAAAAATAACAATTATTACAGCCAAAAAAATCTTCAAATATAACGTACGATTATTATTTGAAGAAATTATAGCAAAACCTGTTATAAATTGTAAAATGGTGTATTTTTATTGTAAATAATAAATATTCTTCAAAAGAAATTCAATTCCAGACTATAAATGTTGATATTAATATAATATTTTAACGCATATGTAGCATAAAAACCAGTTCACCCGCACAGTCGCGTTGTGTCATCCCGGCTTAAGCATTTATTGCCTCAGCTTTACCCCAACTGGTTTATAAAGTGGTCTTAGTACTTCCCCGGGCTACAATTTATCCTCCTTACACATCCAAGTATATAATTTTTGCACAGCTTAGAAAATAGTAGAGACGTAAGGGGTTACTTGATCATTCAAACATAATATCTAACATTCACAATTTCCTAATACCTAGATAATATAATGAAAAAAACACTTGTGATACAATATTTATCTACACATATAATCTAAATTTATTCTAGTTCGTAATAAATTTTGGAATAGAAAGAAACAATTAGATACATTAGATATTATTATTTAACTTACTATGTATTTAATATGGAAAATACCTTCTTAAAAGATTGTTCCAATGAAAGAATCTGTAGTTCTATTGGTAATTAATCCATCTCAGAAGAACTTTTAATTCACCTTTGTACACTCTATCATGTATGTTACTAGTTTTTTGTACTAGCACTTAAAGTTTGATGCTCTCTGTGTTTTCTTTAATTTCCCAGAGTCCACATTATCAATACAAGGAAAACTTGTAAGACCACAATTATCTTCGACTCACCCATTTATTATGTGTGAAAGCAACAAGGAAATAATTTATTTATACTGCACATTCGTGTTAAGAATTTTTACTAAACTTTACGCATTAAATTGTTGTTAGTTTGTTATTATTATAGAAAGAATATATATAATATATATTCTTTCTTCTTTATTCTATTATATAATTATACGAGAAGAATGAATTGCAGATTTTATACATTTTTATAATCAGATCTTATTTATGAGATAATTACGCTTATTAGCTTTCGTTATTATTCGACCCCTGTTAAAAATAATTGTGAAAACGTTAATGAAATCAAAGCACGATACGATATAGCAACTCATGGATACGCGTATAATTATTGACGTAATTTGACTTATACATTGATCACGACCTTTACACAACTTACCATACAGTAGGTGAAATATGTAAAGCTGTTTCGTAATAAAAATAATAAATTTATTTATTTACTCAAATAAACTCAGCCTAAACTTATAGTTTCTACATAATATTTAGACATACAATAACGATTTGGTTAGAAAACATTCTTAGAATTGCTAAAATAATTTTTAAGTTCAAGTTCAAATAATATTCAGTTCCTTTCTCAAATAATTTGTCAAATGAATAAGAATTCCCTAGACGGTATAAGCAGCACATAACAAAAATAAATAACTAAAATTTTCACTGTAAGGTGGGACCTACCTACTTTGATTGAATAAAATATTATCGGCGTAAATAATGCTTAAAACAACGGTAACGTTAACCTAATATGTAGTACGGGTACATAGATAGTAAGTGGGTTTATTTAGATTTAAAGCTAAAGAAAAAATACGACACTCTAAAGAAACGTCTCTACATTTCTATTTTTTGCATTATGCGAATCCAAACAATTATTTATTTTTAGATACACAAAACATATTTCTACACCTAATATAATATGTACTTAAAAAGTTCTACCATCAATTTAGTATTATAATGTATTACATCAATGGCAATAAGAATTCGCATTGTATCAAACGCGTTTTCGCCTGACCGGAAGAGCGCGTCACTATACATTACAAAATCCGCATTAATATGATCGACATACAGTGATCAGAGGGCAAGAACAGACTTACAATTAATAATATTATGAGTAATAAAAAAACTTGGCAAAGCCTTGACCATCTAGTTACGCAATGGACTGCCAGATTCGTTTATTATTTTTAGCAGATATCAGTGCGTCTTCGTTTTGTTCAGTAAATATCTTATAAATGCCGGGTTGGGATAACCAGGAAGAATCGGCTAAGTGTAAAGATTCAATGGTATGATTTGTACAATGGTATCATTTGATGCGGCAGCTATGCATTATGCAGTACAAATACAGACATAAACGCATTACACAAGAGCATTGGACTATGGTCCTTTGAGATCGTCGTTCAAACAATACGTACGGAAATATATCAACCATTCATACCCCTTCTAAAATTTAACGGACACATGGATTTGCGTTATATATTTTTTCATTGAATATCCATTTGCATAAATTCATGATACATAAATATTGTAAGTGTAAAGTGTAAAGGTTTATGATACTCAAATTTTCACTATCACTTAAAATTTACAAAACAACATTACATACATTATCATCATTAAAAAATCGTAAAATACAATTATGTAAATTATGTATGATTATGAAATAACTCTACGTATGAACAATTTCATACGGGAAGGCTACCTCAAATGGAATGTTATAAATTATGATTTTATATCACTAAGCCAATTGGAAAGGTAACACTGAAGGTAAACAATGTTTTATTTTAATTAATAACTAGCTGTTGCCCGCAGCTTCGCTTGCGTGGAAAAGATAAATTTTCATGGTATAACTTTTCATCCCCTATTTTACCCCTTTAGGGGATGAATTTTCTAAAATCCTTTCTTAGGGGACGCCTACGTTATGACATCTACCTGCATGCCAAATTTCAGCCCGATACGTCCAGTGGTTTGGGCTGTGCGTTGATAGATCACTATATCAGTCACCTTTGAGTTTTATATATATAGATAACCTCAACTTGCTTTATTGAATTAATATAATAATTTATTTAGTGTCAGTTTTCAAAATTATAGAGCACAGAACACTCTTTAGTACTTTATCAATTTTTTTTCCCAATTCGTGAAAATTAAATGATGTGAAAAGACACATAGACGTTTTAGTTGATGGGTACAGATTTAAATAATTATTCCATTTATTGCAATATATATTATCTAGTAGTAATATTTTGATATATGATTATGAAACGTAACGTATAAGGGCAACGATAAAATTGAATACATTTGAATAGAATAACTGGCCAATGTAGGGTTACATTAGATTTGCGATATTCTACTTTGTATAAATGTTAAAAAAGTGTGAAGTCCCGTGTTTCCAAGTGGGGTAAAGGGCAGATGTATAGTGCATATATCTATTGATTTTCTTTAGGGATAAGTTGGTGTTCAGCCTTCTGTGTCCTGCCAGACCGAGACATTTTTTTCCTTCGTCTCCACCAGGAATCAAACCCAGGACCCCTTGATTCTTCGACGCTCACACGTCAACCACTGTACCAAGGAGGTGGTCAATGTTAATGCTTATCCTTTATTATTTTTGACCTTCCACTTTACCGTAGCGAGCACTAATTATACGTAATTATATACCATCAGATTCGCAACCATTGCAACGCATTTAAGCAATACTTCATAGAACAATATCACATTATAAGTATTTTACTGCTATCTCGCTACCAAAGTGTCTACTGTCATTTGTTTGTTTAAAAATAAAGCAAGTGACGTTGCTACAGACGTATTTATCCACTGTAATAATTTAGCATTATGTTTATACGAATTTATTTTTAGGTTCTAACCTGGCTTTCCGGTGAAAAAGTCGGAAAGCGTTACCCTGTGCCCTGACATAAAATTGATTAATTTTTATAAGTATATCATGTATCAAAATATTTCTCTTTGCTACATACTACATACACTACAATTATTGTAAAGTTACTTTTTATTTATTTTTAAATATGTAGATTGTACCTAGATACATACTATAGGGCGGGTGCCTGTTAAAAAAAATACAGTCTATATAAATCACCAGGCACATATATTTGAAAGACAACCCGGAATCACCAGCGCGCTCATGATGTATATGAATACAAACATTAAAGATGTTTATTATGAGGAAGACCATTCCCGTTTTCAATTAAACTTCATTGTATTGACAAGACCTCAAAATAGTGGCCTAATGACCACACTACCGACCGACTGCTGACCTCAATGTACAGGTAACTTCGTGACATAACAGTTACGTCGTGTGAGTTCTAGTTCGGCGCTCCTAAACTATTATACCATAATATCGCCAACAAAGACTTAATGACACATTTCTAACGATGTACATGCATGTCATACAGTAACAACATAGGAAGTCTATTGACTTGCAAGCTTGTAACGGTGCCCGTAAATTAAGCAATTGTCATGTACTTGTGATATTTCTTGTGTAACAGTATTAAATGTAAACAAACATTAACATATACAAACACGATAGCTAAAAGAATTTAATGATTGCGGGCTGCAATGTGTATGCAATCGTTTGATTTATCGTTTGATTTATTTCTCGCAATATAACAAGGGTCAAGATGTCATTTATTTTTAATAGAAAATGTGTCGATTGGCTTGGATGTTTTTTTAACATTAAGTTTATTTATGAATGAATATCAATATCAATGTGGACATGGGAAATTGCAACACGAAAAATATAAAAAATATTACATGTACCATTGTAAAATCTTTTTAAATAAAACTCTTTAAAAACTGAACAAAATTATTAAGAAACACTGTCAGGTCAAGTCAGATAGATACATAAAACCACCCACCCGTACAACATATTCTGATTAATAAATTCGTAAAGAAACAAGAAAAGCAATATTTCGAGCTTATAAACACAAGCAATTTTATATTTAAATATAATCAATGATTTGAATCTCATTTTTAATTTAAACAAATAAATTTACCGATGATGTCAATCATTGGTAATTATAAATTTATCAATAATTAGTAAGTAGAGTAAATAATAAAGATGTTTCTAGGCCTGACGCTACATTTATTAGAGCGTAACGAACAAGCATTAAAAAATCAATGACTTTGTCTTGCAATAGGTTTACCACGGTATCGATGTAGTTTACACAATGGCTGCTGATCATTTCACAATAAACAATATTAATTTCACATAGCGCTTGATTGGCTCTATGAAATGATATGTTAGTATTGAGAAAATGACAAATATTCTTACAAAATTTAATCAACCAACCAGAAATAAGAAGATACTTTTGTGTCTACAAACTTATTTAAGGTACCTACAAGGTTCCTAGTTATATGATATAAAATTTACCTTCTAATTTACCTTCTATGATATTGTTAGTTACGTTATTCAGTAACACTAACTGATTATCTAGCTTAATACCTCAAGTGTTATTGCACCCAATAATTTTCTAATAACTTTCATTTAGTAAGTAAAGTACCTATCTATGTAACTCAATACATCGCTAGTCGAGGTAAATCGAACTCGCCCTGAGCACTGAGACTTGAGAGAAAACACTTTCGTTTAATCACAACTACAAAGATATTAAAATACTTACTTTCGTATAATAGTTGGACATAAGACGTTTATCAACTTATAATTATATCATACATTAATTAACTCCTTCTACACTGGCTTATTTTAACATACTTGACACGTACATATTACATAAAATCAGTAACAATACATACTACAATAGGAATCCTTAAAGATCCTATGTCGTTTGAAGGCATTTCAAAACATAAACTATGTAACATATGTATTCACATAATGTAACGTTCCATCGCAACCGAGGAAGTTAATACTAGAACATTGGTATTGTAGCCAATGGACCATAAAAAATATTTGATTCATCAGTAAGCAAAACGATTGCTAGATTATATTTATGATAGACAATGCTATTAAATTATTATTCAAGATCGAAAAAAAAGTACGAGTTTAGAATCGCATTAGTTTTTGAGAACCTATGTAAAAAAATAAAATAAAAATATGTTTTAATGTGGCAAGGATAAATACATATTAAAAAGGTTATTTATGCTAAAATAAAATCTATTATTCCAATGTGTATAACCTTCAAGTAATTGGTTAGATTTAAACCATATGGCTGGTTCAATAGAACATGTCAAGGATTTTTTTAATATACCTACAAAATCAGTGTCAACCTATAGTAAATATTGAACTGTTAAATACATCGAGCACATAATCAAGTTAAATATAATACCTAGAAAGGATTAGTGTGTGACATTTAAAATCTACTTTTGTATTTATTCTATTGTAATGAACTCCATATAAATTTCGATAATTGTATTTGACCTTCGGAAATATTGTGATAATATTTATAAGTTGTATCTTTAGTAATGGGTAAGTATATTATATTACATTACAGTAAATATTGTAGCTTTCAAAATGAGAGTAAATGTTTAAATAAAAAAATAATGAATTATTTTTGATTAAACCTAATATTCGAACACTTTATTTGATACTCTACATAACATGATAAAATTAAAATAAATATAAAATACATATAATCAAATTTACAGAATTATTTTAAAACTCTAATTTGATTTTATCATGAAGCAGGTGGTCGTTCTTGACAATGACCGCTTTGACAAGTATAGGGAAAGCTACAGT
The DNA here is from genome assembly GCA_907164665.1 of Colias nastes. NCBI lineage: Eukaryota > Metazoa > Arthropoda > Insecta > Lepidoptera > Pieridae > Colias > Colias nastes. Next base: position 1,170 of record CAJQZM010010098.1, on the reverse strand, counting down.
CAACTTAGTATGAACTATGTAGTATTGTTTATAATTATTTATGGAAAATGCATCAAGAAAGATTCTAAATCATTCATTCGTGCTTTGCTGTAACTGTCTAATGTTAAGACATGTCAAGACTTTAACTAAGGTTAAAAACTAATAAGCTACGTGTGGTTATAACAAAACAATTAAACACAGACAAAGCTTTGATTAGTGACAAAGATTTGATTACTCAATCACATAAAATAATTATATTAAACAAAACATTTTTTTGCTATACACAAAAGGTATTTTTAATAATTTCACTTTTACACAACAATAAGAATACCTTATTTAATGGGACACCTAGAATGTTTGTATTAAGACCACGTACATCTCAAACTTTGATAGCATCTTCATGAGAGCAAATAATATCTACGATCTACGCAGAATAATGTTATTCGAGATCACAAGAATCACTTCCTTATATAATCTACTTTTACAAACAGCTTAAAAGTCACATGCTGAAATGACTTATACATTAATGAAAATTAAGCTTATGACGCAATTTTTGCCTTTTAAAATAAAAATATCATATAAAGATAAGGAAATTATCGTGTTCTGAATGCTATTTATATAGTCTAAAATATGTTTTGTCGAATAAAAATTAAATCGATATTTACATAATAGTTTTCGCATATAAAGCATATAATTTATACACAACTAGTAGTAGGTAATTACACTCCATATAAAACAATCGAATTATGTTGTACATAATAGATAGATACAGGTTGGTCGATCGAATTGGACACCTTTCACGAACCAGTCCTACCACTTTCGCTTCATCCACTCGAATCGGGTCACTACTCACTATAGTCGAGTTCGGGATTTCTCCCACATATATTTTACTACTTAGCTTGTATTTAGATTAGATTTTACTTTTACAAGAAGCAAATAAAATACTATGTGTATTTAGAAATTAGTCAAATATTATTGAATAGCCTAAATTTTAATATCTCTACAGTCTACATAACATATATATATACCGGGTGTAATCGTTAAGTGTGCGCAGGCGATTATTCCATAACTATTACAGATATCAAAAAACTTTAAACTGATATTGAAAGTTCTATACCTAATGAGTAAAATGACAATAATAACTTCATCACTACATAGTATAAAACAAAGTCGCTTTCTCTGTCCCTATGT
>CAJQZM010010095.1:0-11967 GCA_907164665.1 Colias nastes | reverse complement strand
TGTGTTGCCAACTTTCTCTAGAAACTTCTAAACCGCCGTCATTTTTCCCGATTCCTTCCAAAACATAAAACCCTTACCGATAGATGATAATTATTTTATTGTTCAAGTATTTCTATGTAGCTGAATAAAATATAGACATTATTATTGTGTGGTACAAGTGAGAAGCAATTAGCGTGTTCGAGGGTTATAAGAAATAAGTATCTATACCTATCTGTTAGTTAGTATGTTAGGTATGATTGAAATAATAAATAATAAAGATTCTAGCTGTTCCATTACTAAATAAAAATTAAGCAAAATTAATAAATTTATGTTTCGATGAGAAATGTTAAAAGAAGCCACAAATGCTTATAAGCTACGTTATATCAGTATTAACAAAAGTCAAAACCAAACTTATAGACCACTAGCTGTTCGACCGCGGCTTCACCTGCGCTAATAACATCACACTACGACCAAAAGAAGTGGAGTAACATTGAATATATTGTAGCATGATGTATGTAAAGTACGTAGCCAATACTATTTTTCTCAAATCAATGGGGGTGAATTGAATTGAACACAGCTAGAAGCTTATAACTTAATGTGTGCTACTGTCCCGCTCGACTGAGCAAAGCAGACAAGCCAAGGGGGAATATTTTAACGGAGGCTGGGGAAATTTGGACAGTTTAATGCGAGTTTTGATGTTTTATGCTAATATCACAAGTTTGTCGAATAGTCATTGAATCGGCGATCGTTAGGGTCTCAATTGTGACGCCACGGTTATGTTCGGTTATTGTATAAACGGTTAAGGGTTCAATTATTTTTGAAGTTTAGTTAAATAATTTAGAAAAAGCTTAGATAATTTTCCTCTTGTACCTATGTATGTAATGTTGTCTGTAGTGGATATTAATTGATGCATTCTGCCTCAGTTACATTGCATTTAATTTGAGATCACTGGTTAGATTTTCAATTATTACTGTTAATAGTTACTTTATAATATACTAGCGACCCGCCCCGGCTTCGCACGGGTGCAATGCTGATACTAAATACACTACAGAAAAACTGTGAACGTTGTATAATATATAAACATAGCGGCCCGCTCCGGCTTCGCACGGGTATAAAATATATAGCCGGGCGGCCGGCCGGTACCGCCGCAAACGCTACGTCCCGCAATTTTTAAATCTGTAATATCTTCGAAAATATTTACTTAAATTATACGGTGTAAAGGGCCAAATAGATCTATATTAAATGAACAATGTATTCAAGGTATTTAATTGGTTAAGGATTAATGCTGTATTGGTTAAAATCGCTTCGAAAAGTAGCCATTATTTGTCGTAAAAAGTTAATGACAAAAAAAGTTATTGTGGGTTATCCATAAGAGATAGACATATACCATTGTGGACTTTTCTGTAGACCTTTTCAATGTGTATAATACTTAGTACATTATTTTGATAAAACTCGTAGGGTTCAGCCTGCGTTTGCAATGTAAGCGGAAAAAATGTATTTTTTTACGACATCACATTAGAAACCTCAAAAATAACAGTACTTCTCCACTATTTTATGGATGTTATTATACATATAAACCTTCCTCTTGAATCACTCTATCTATTAAAAAAAACCGCATCAAAATCCGTTGCGTAGTTTCAAAGATTTAAGCGTACAAAGGGACATAGGGACATAGGGACATAGGGACATAGGGACAGAGAAAGCGACTTTGTTTTATACTATGTAGTGAAGAATTTGCGTATCGCAGACTGATTGGTCACAAATTTTCATTTTTATTTTATAATGACTTATATCATTAGGATCTTGTGTTTAAGGAAAATGGATGGACGAATGTAAAAAATTATCACAAAAACAATATACATACTTTTTAAATTTTAGATAAACAAATTGCAAAAATCGTTATGAATATATTGTATTTAAAATAAAAACACATATTTTCCATATTTTAAACATGGCGCCGCTGGGTCGCTACGTTACTACGATACAGGACGAATCCGGGATTTATTACAATACGATTTTTAGCTAAAAGCATGGGCGGAACGAGATTCTATTTAATAAGAGCATCGCATGCACTCGGAGGTTTATAGCGGCTATAAAGTTAATGAATAGTATGTTTCTTTTATCTGTAATGTTGACCGGGGGTAAGGAACGCTTAGTTTATCGGTAAATCCCGTCGCCCGCACTTGTAAAAAAATAGGAGTATCTTGTCGGTGTGTATCATTTTGTGCCAAAAATTAGAACATTACCTATTGCACTGGATATCATGAAAATAATGTTTTCATTCATGTATGCAAGTATAACTTGATAAAAACTTTATTCACGTACCTCGCATTGATCAACATCCATCATTAGGTAAGGTTTTTGTTTTTTCCATGCTTTATTTTCACTTTTATAGTTGTGTTGATTGAGACTACGACATATATGAGTCATTAAAATAATATATTACAGTTTTTCTTCAGAATTCCATATTCTTTTGTTTTCTTTTATTTTCAAACAGTCTCCTCACAAGTGTAATAGCAAAGTCCCCCATTTATTATCAATGGTGTGCACATAGATCGGTAACCTATCTCCACGGATGACTTAACAAATTACACAGGGCATCAGCAAGTTTTTTGTCTCACGTCCCCTCGAGACGTCTCTGTAATCCATTAAGTTGTCAAACGATTGATATAACTAGATCTGTATCGAGTTACATCTTGGGTGCATTTTTAGGCAGGTTATGTCTCCCAAGATTTGGAGATTGATTTTTTTATAATATTTCACGATGCCATCCATTCATATTAGAATGTAGAATAGAAGCGAAGTATGCAAATTCCAGAGTAGTCAAATAGTGAAAAAGTTATTTGTACCTAAGTATAGTAATTAACGGCTTCTGATTGAGTCACGCAATAATCTAAGAAGCTTACGACTTAGTTTTGTTCGTCAGTTTGATTTTAATGTTCAAATCATAGGAATATAGGTAATAATATGTGGTTCATTTGTCGAACAGATCTTTACAATATAGCAAATAACAAACAGAATTTTTAATTTGGCCATTGCTTACATATAGGTACACACAACATTCAGTAAAGATATTCATTATCTACAACAATTACAATATTTTCACCCCTTTTTCATTTTAACCACGACCATCCCACATTATATACAACAATATAATGTTTGAAACATGGCAGTAAACGGTTCATTTTCAGACCGATGCGGAACAAAATTGCTTGCAAATTGATACGTCGAACCGAGGAAACAATTAGAAGACAAGGGATACAATAATGATGCAGCCCCCGCTAGGGTCGACGTTTGCTCTCCTTTGTCAGTCTCAGAAAACCTATTAAATTTTTCTACATCAAGTGCATTTCGCGGGAGCAGTGATCCACGAATGGTAATTGGTAACTGTAGAAAGTTGGGTTTTTACTGGCATTTTATTTGCCAGTAAAATTTTCTTTAGTTGCCAGTTCTATTCTTTTATTCTATAACGTATTATTGTAAAACTATAAAATATTATAGTATGTTATGGAACACGTGTTATGACAAATGTAGCGATTGAACGTTAGGAAGGTTGAGAAATTTGAAATCGTAGATTAGTGTGTGAAAGAGATAAACTATGAAGAACACTAAATCGATGATAAAATAACTTCTCTAAACTACTATCTCAAAGATTTGTTACATAGGACGCGTTTTCAGCTGGCACTGTTCAAAAATTTTTTGTCATCCGAAAAAAATGTGGTTCAAAAATTGTTGTCCATATTTAAACGAGTCATCAATCAGGCTATTATAAAAATATATCAAAAAATACTATTTTGAGTAATATTTATGTCCGACTTTAATGGATTAAGCCCTGCTACAAAATTGATATGACAAATAAATCAGGGAATATTTATCGCCAGCGAAATTTCGTGCCATCAGGACGTGAATGGTCCTTCGCTTTTTGTAATGTGGAAAGTGAATGAAAAATGAAAATATCACAAACACTACCCCCTCCCCACGCATTGTCGCACTTCCCACCCGTGGTGCGGAAAAATGACAATCGGCAAAGAATAACGTAGATGTTAATGATTTTTTTTTAGAGTTGTTATCCCATGTTTTATTCTGTAGGTAGGTATTAGGCAGGTAAATAAATCAAATAATGCTTGTTAAAATGTAGAGCGTGGACGTCAATCAATTTTTGTTCAGTAGTACCTAATATTTATAAAGGTTTTTTTTTATATATGAAAAACAGTTAAGAAATAACTGAAGAAACACGTGTAGTGTTTATAATTCAAAACGATGGCTATTTTTATTATCTCATAGCTACGTTCAAATAAAAGTAGTAAAAATCACATTTCAGCTCGTATAAACAAATATAGACCGAAATAATGGTAACTTACTCTTTGACAACACGCGCCGGAAATGACGGAGATTTTTCAAAAGTTCCCAGTTTCCTGTTTACTGATTGTATGCGTCCAAGTGTGAGAACGGTTTTTTGTGCCCCCGTGATACAAGTAAATACTAATATATGCAAACTCATATAGAGAGTATTTACCCAAATGTTATTGCATAATTTAGAACCTTCCGTATATTTTCAATGTAACTCAATACTATGTAGGTCAGAAGTAAGAAAAATTCAATACGTCTACGTATACGTAGGTGGGTAATTAAGGTTCTTTTTTGGTCTACACAAATAAGGTATTTCATGTATTTTTACAAATCAATCCTTTATGACAAAAAATATCATTGTATTATTATTTTAAATATAACAATATTAATAAAAAGTAGAAAATGAAAGCTTTTAAAATCAGTAACTTTATGAACTTTGTTTCACATTTAGGACACAACTCATAACACTATACGGACGAAGTCGCGGTCATCTTATATAGAAAATGAGTTGAACGACATACGGATTTACCGGCCAAGTTGTCCGGAAGAATTGTTTCCTCGGAAGGGGTAAAAATTATCAATATCCGATCACCGCAAACAAGCGTACAAGATTTATGAGTTCACTACGAAATTGTTTTCCTATATATTTCACTATTCGTAATTCGATGAACATTCGTGAAAATCTCTTTTTATAATTGTTTCAGATTTATTGGACTCGTGTGATTAATTTGTATTTTAAATACACTTTCGTTATTGAATATTTGTTTAACAGCTCTTAAATATATGATCGCTAATTGAATGGAGTCTGAGCTATTCAATTATATATCTACGTTAAAATACGTAATTTTATAAACGTAGCCATACAAAGTAACAATAATAAAATTTATTTACTACAGATTTCTTATCATTTGTATAATAACGATATAAAATATGTATATTATAATTTAAGCTATATATAATATGTAGGTATAGTATATATACAATACAATTCTTATTCTGGCAATTTTATTTATTTTGCACCACCATGTTATTGACTCATTTATTTTCCTCGTTTTTTCTGGGTTGCCTGGTAGAGATCGCTGCCAGCGATAAGGCCGCCTACTGTACATTGTTATATTATATTGTTAAGTTTGTAAAATGTATTCTATAAGGTATACAATAAACCATTTTCATTCATTCATTCATAAAACTTAAGTGAATAAATTGGAGTTATTTGAATGAAATTATAATTTTTTTATTTCCGTTGTTATAACTCGTAACGTTTTGAATTGAAATGAAAGTTCTCTTAAAGCCTGCATCAAATATTTGAGATTTTTTGATATACAAAGTACTGTACAAAGGCTTAACTTTACTACGATTAAAATATTTAAACGACAGTAAAGTTTACAGCGACAATAACAGACCTCACAGTAAAAGTTGAACAAACAGTTTTATAACTCTATAAAAATAACATTACAAGTCCAATAAAAATGAGTTTTAAATTTTTACAATATGGCTGTGTGGCTTTAATAGTCTTCTTGAATGGAACTCGAAGTTTATAGCTTGGTATAACATTATTATGTGCTTAACAATAGAATAGGTATATATATGTATATACAAATGAGATATAGATAAGCTTTATTGTATCTGCCTTTTCACACTATATTTTTTTACTCAATTAATCGAATAATTCTACTTCACATAAATCGAAAACGATAATTAAAACGAAAATATATTTATTTACCTGGCACTTTGAATTGAGCACATTTTAATTTCACAAGAAATCACCATATGGATAAGATGTTGAGTAGTAGTTAGTAGCTTACATATTAATATAAGTTTCATACATAATATATTCAATGCACATAAAACACGGAATAACATAACAATTTCAAAAGCAAGTCGCAATAAATATATTTCAGCGGAAATGGAAACAGTATCCCGATGAAAACGCATCCGTTCCACATTTTAAAATAAATCTTGCCTGAGGCTCATATTCATAAAACACAGCTAACAACTGGAAAAATGTAAAAATACCATTTTTCTTACTTGCTAAACACAATGGAAATATGTAATGGTTAAAGTTGTAATATGCAAGTTAGTGAATGTATGCTAGCGCTTTGGCTACGATATTTCTCGCGTATGGTTGAGTTATGTTCTGTTTTTTGTAAGCATCCTAAGTTAGGTTTGCAAATTTGTGAAATATTACAATTGTATTTGTAGCTACTTATACAGGGTGTCCCACTATTGGTATACTAAGCGCGAAGGGACTTGTAGTTTTGCTTACACTGATCACGTAAAAAATACTAAAACAACAAAATCACGACAAAAATTTTTTGCTAAATTTTTCCTGAAAATCCATGTTTTCTTCTCTAGCTTCGCGCAGACGGCATATACCGCTTCTCTAATGTGAGCACTTTGCCTATGAAAACATAATCTTAAACAATAGCTCACGTGCTGGTGGCAAAGTTGGGCGGGTTGCTTGTTATGGTTGTACAACATAGAGTTTTAAGAATTCATCTATTTGAAAAAAAATGCGTCTGGAATTTTATAAGTATTTTTTACGTACTCAGCGTATGCAAAACTATAACCTCCTTTGAGCTTAGTATACCGACAGTGGGACACCCTGTATAATAAAATTGGTCATTTATACAAATCGTATTATATTAACGCTTAGCTTCGTAAAAAATCACATTTGTCAGTTCTTTATTTTTTCAATAAAAAAAATAAACAAAAATTGTGCTAATTTACAACACAACTTTCTTGAAGTTTATACAAAAAAAATCTTTAAAATTTATGCCCCCTCCCAAAAAACGTACCTAAAAAATTCCAAAATGCCAAGAAAAATAAAACAAAAAATCATCATCATCATTAAATACTCCGTAACCACGCATTTACAGAGTCGAGCGGTGTCCCTTGCGGCATCCATCACTTGCTAATAGAGTAATGGCCGATGTGGCAGCCCCTGATTGATCGCAGCTAAATATGATGTATCGGCCTGCACGCTTAACTTTCACTTGTTTTGACTTACCGTACAAATTAATATTATAAATCCGAAATTATGAAAAGGAGCTTTTTTGGGCAAAAGTAGCAATAGCATCCCTAACTACTCAAAAAACTAAACTGTTCAACAAAAAGTATATTAATTATCGCATTACTTAACTAGAACAAACATCTAAACACGTTGCTACACTACACGTCTAATACTACGAGAAAAATGCATGGAAAATGTTTAACAGACAATAAAAAGCAATACAACAATCCACGTAAGTTGATAAAACTATTCACACGTCTACAATAGTTTGTACTACAAATATTTCAAAACGATTGCATAACAAAATCAAAGAGGGTTTGTTTAAACTCTCTACAAAGTTACATCGTTAAGGTATTCCCTTAAGCAGCAAATATTTGATCGAAGCCGTGCATCCTGACAAAGGTGTTAAGATTGGCTCAATTTGCTGTAAGCACGGAGCAGATTGTAACTGTTTTATCTATGGAAAAATCTTTGTACGATGTTATTGTATTGATTGTCTCTTGTTTGTGTTGTATTGTATGGATGAAGAAATGACGATCAATGAATTTGGCTGGAAGTAAAAATAAAAATGTCTTTGTTAACGCGATTGTTGGTACGACTAAAATAAATAGGTATAAATTTTTTGCAAGTTTTGCTCTTTTTTGTAATGCTGTTCTGTTCTTTACCACCAAAATGTATGTTCCCTCATGTTCTTTTTCAATAATAAAAAATGGCTGATAGGACAAAAATTTGACATGATTACACATACGCCTTTGTAAATTCCTCGTCGCTCGTTCAAAGCAAAAATTTAAGCCTCGTACATGATGAGTTTTTCGCGTAATTTAGAAAATTATCGTGTCCTTGTTATGAATCCCGTTAAAAAGGAACTTCGCTCTTGATGGAAATATTAAAAAACTTCTAGAATAAAGAGCACTAGTGAAACTAGCTGGAAGAGAATGATGGCTTTGTTTATTTACTTTATAAAATATAAGCATTTGAAGTCACAATAACCTACGGAATGAAATAAAGTATTATAAGTGTAAGGTGAACTTAAGTTAAATAAAGACATAAATTTGTTTTCATAATATGTAATAGCAATTTGGCATTCAATTCAGTAATTCAGAAACATCATTGATTTCACTTTAAAATACCATATCTAGACCTCTTTAGAAAAACAAAAATAATTATTCCACCCCAACTTTAATTTCCAAATATAAGTATTATATATACATATAATATAAGTAGGTATCTCCAATATCCAAGTACCGATACAGTTCCACCACTGGTCGAGATAAACAAAAGGATAAAGCATACCCATCCCGTATTATATTCAATACAATTACGTCTTAACTAAATTGCAAGCTTAATCCAATAATATTGTAGGCAGTGCATTCAAGATAAACATCGGACGGGTGTCCCTAATATATGTGGCACCAGATAACTGTCGCTAATTGAAACTGGCCAGATACGAGTTATGGGTTTTGGATAAATATTATGTACAAAATAATTAATTATTAAATATAGGATAGTATAATCATATGTTCGAAATATATAGGGTGATTTTATTAAATAAGTTTTTTTGTTAAGGTACAGCATGAAAAGGTAAAAAGTAATAGTACCTACCAGGCTACCTAGTATAGTCAAATGTTTAGAAGGTGTAGTATGTATACTCGATACATATTGGTATAATCTTGTACTTTAAATTTTCCTTATAAATTAAATTAACATTACTTATGAAAAGTCATTTTAGCTATCTTAGCTAACTTATCAGAATTATTTATACATTCCATAAATACCAGAATAATTAAAACAATGTATTAAATGTAACAACAATAAACAATTTACCACACTGCCCAAAGCATCTACGGTAGGTATTGTACAGATTACCCGAATAACATTGCCCATAACATGGTTATGGTTTACGAGCATTGTAGCATTTATACCACAGATGTGTACGCAAGATAGTCGAGTTGACCGTCTGAGTGTCTCAGACTTGGTACGATCTTACACGGATTTCACATAACCAAATATAGTAACCAATATAGTAACTAAACCATTACTTTATTGATGTTATTGTTTTATTAACATAAATTAAGATCCTAGGAAGGTGAAAGGTAAAATATTATCTGAACTTCACTTCATGTAAATTCGTTATGAAAAATATGATATGAAATAAACTAATCATTATATGGAATTCGATGGTTAAAAGCATAATATTAAAAAATCACGTCCATAACATAAAACAAACATAACCAAAATGTTATCAAAAGTAAAATCATAATTATTAGTATACCTAATACTATAAGAAACGCGTTAACAGTTATAGATGTACAAACTACAGAAACTTATTTCTCTTCCCAAGTACTAACAAACACTTTAATAACAATCGAATAACAAACGTAATTAATAAACAAACCGTCAAAACCGCTGTAAACTAGTTAGGAACAAAAACACTTACCACGTAGGGTCAGCGTGACCGACAATTAGTGGCCCAACTAATTACTCGTAAGTTTTCCCTCCAAAACGTGTGTTCCTTCGAGAACCTTCTAGAAGTTTCGATTAAATCGTATTGTTCCTATTTGTATAATTTGGCGTTTGGAACACAATAGAATTAGCTTTATACAAGGCGACTCTGAATTGTAAATATTATATTGAAATAGTTTGTATTATTATCAATATTATGACAAAGTTTTTACATGTAATAAAAAACTGCAGTAATTTACTGAATTATAAATAAATTCTTTAAAAATTCATAGGAAAGTTTATTGAAACATTTTTACATACTTATACTGAAACGTAAGAACAACACAACGTAATAGTTAAGTTATTACCCACAATATTCTGTATGCTATTACGAAACAATTATTTCCAATTCCTGTGTTATTATTCGAATATAAATGACATACCTTTCCCATCACCAACTCGGCAATTTTATTTTAAAAAATACACTTTTAATACGATCTACGCCGTACGCGCGGCGCGCCCTTTTCATAATGCCACAGATTAAATAATGACACTTTTTGTGTTTTTGTTTTTTTTTAATACTAATAGCACAGAATATATAATAGTACTACGTACTAACAATATGTGAATATAATGACAATTTTTTTAATCATTATTAATTATTAATTCTTTTATTGATATTAATTTTCAATTATCGATTTGATTCTTATAAAATAAACATTTCGGTTTAAGCGTCGAAATTATGCCTGTAGATAATAAAATAAAATGTCGTTTATTCATTAAAAATAAACAGCAATACCAGACATAACAAGTAACACATTATTAGCGTAGTTCGTATGTTTGTTAGTGAAAGAACACGGTAACGGCGCCAAACGGCCTGGCTCTGCAATTAATAGCTACACTGAGTTGGAAAGCATTGGATAAGCGCTTTCTGAACGTAATTTATCATAGAGATATATTATCTATGCTCTGCTATATTTTATCTGTACGTTAAAGACTGGACTGGCTGAAGATTGTTTGAAATTGGAATTTTAGAATGTGAAAAAAAAGTTTTGACACGCTTTATTAAAATTATTTTATTTTGTGTTTTTAATTGGTTTTAAACTTAAAGTAATATAAATCAAATGCAATAGTATATTTGAGGTATTATAGTAATACTAGATATTATAATATCATATTCTATATTGACTACATTATTGTTGGTAATTTCATAATATTAATCCCGTAACTCAAACAAGTGAACCGTGTAGGAATTTACGATATTTAATTATTATTAATCACTTAATCGCCCGTATTTCGAACGGCTACGAACTTCAGAAATATGTAATGTAGTTTTGGAATGTGTAACTATTACTCGTTATATAAAATTACGACTTTGTATGAAGAATACATAGATACAATATTAAATAAAATCTCAAAGTCAGTCCTTCACCCCAGTCTTTTTATTTAATACGTTTTCGCAACTAAATTGAGAAACATATTTTGTTGAAAATTGATATAAACGACGTTGAAACTCCGATCATTGATTTAGAAATCCTTCAGTACCTATATCTTTTAATTGAGAAACATAGTTAGATGAAAATTGATATGGACAACGCTGAAACACCGATCGTTTATTTAGAAATTACTGACAATCAAGCAAATTCTATGCAAAGCAAATTTTAAACACTTCGCAGACAATACTGAAGCACGAAAAGCCTATATTTTTAATATAGAATCCCTTTATATACTAATTTGCTACAACAAAATCGTATCCACAGATACCCGTCCATGGCAAGCACGCTGTCGGAAGCAAACGAACATTCAGTCAGGCATATTTATTGTTATGTATCGGAAACGCGTTGTGGTGCGTGGCTACATACTGCCACGTGAATTCAAAGATTTAGCTACAAGATTGTAGACATTATCTAAGGAACTGCTGTGATATTGTTGGATGGAGAATAGACTTGGAATCATACTCAAAAGGTATGATAACTTACAACATATTAATATATTCCAACTTATCAATACTTAATATTATAAAGCTGAAGAGTTTGTTTGTTTGAACGCGCTAATCTCAGGAACAACTGGTCCGATTTGAAAAACTCTTTTGGTGTTAGATAGCCCATTTATCGAAGAAGGCTATAGGCTATATTATATCACTAGCGGTCCGCCCCGGCTTCGCCCGTGGTACATATTTACGT
>CAJQZM010010089.1:0-10367 GCA_907164665.1 Colias nastes | reverse complement strand
TGACACTGGATGCGCTATAGCACTGGCGCAAGGACATATTTGCTTTTGATTTTGTATTTTCTTTGACAAGGGCAATGGACGATTGTCATGCTCCATCTACCTTTTATTTTGTAATCTAAGTACATATATAGATTTTTAGAAATTAAATATAGGTACTTCTCTACTTTAATTTACGAAATATAATATTATAATGTATCAGGGATATGCCTGATGATTTTTAACCGACTTCATTGAAATTCACACACATATGTTTTACTTTAATCTATGTTTTTATGCAGGTTACCTCTCTATGAAGATACAATTATTGATAATCGTCAAATGTTGCCTATTAAAATGACTGCTAAAAATCCATTTTTATCTGTAAAATTATGCATAACTAATTGTTTTAACAGTGACATTATGTTTTATGTTTATGTTTACACATGGTGTGGAAAAAGGTATAATTTATTTGTTCTCAAAAAATTAATTACCTACTTAATACTGCATTTACTTTGAGTCTAGACTTCAATCAATAATATTTTAATTACTTAATGAATCAATAAATCTTACTGGTACTAAAATACTGGCTACAATTATTCATATTTTATTGCTACACAAGTTACAGGCAACAGTATATTTTGTGTCAAAATGAATAAAGGTTTCTTAAAAAAATACTTACCATGGGTAATACAGCTGGAACTGTCGAAAACACAGGGGCGGTATCATCGCGCCCGTTCATAGTGTGACATTGCGAACACCCACTACAATTATTTTGTCTATTTGATTAGCACCATAAAAGAATGTCACTGCATTAATAACTTCTTTGTACTTCTTTCTTTATTTATTATTATGCTTCACGAATTTGTTTTGGTTTCCTTATTTAGTAATCAATTCACATAAATTAGATGAATATAGCTAAACATTTGGTGTTGTCAATTATTTTTAAAATTTATTTTAGATGCAGTTTCTATAAACCTTATAAATTACTTTAAAATAGAATCGTCTTACTGATATGCTACTTTTAACGTTTTGACAGACAAACCCGGTAGCGGCCATATTGAAAATCGAACAAAGCGGCTTCTAACGCGGCCCAGTACTTATACCTTAATCACAATATAACTTTGAAATATGCACACATCACTTTCTTTACAGAATAAAATACACATTTAAACGTCCTGTAGTATATTTCTTGACTAATATTTACGAGAGAAAGTCTTATTTCACTATAAACATCTTAGAATCGCTTCAGCAGACAAACAATATAGCTGTCTCTTTTTGACACTGTCATTTTTTAATGATGCTGTCACTATGTGACGCTTATGTTTTGGGGTTGCCAGTCGTACTTTATACTGTTAAGCGCCTTATTCACACTTATGTACACGGTCCATCCCCGCTGTACGTCAGCTCAAGGCTGTGGTGCTGGATGTATCATACTGACTATCGTGCGCGCTTGATGCGCTATCGTGCATGGCATTTAGGGTCATACTATACGAGCGGTTTTCCCGCCGCGAGAATCCACTCGCCAAAGCTGCCGCAGACTATCAAACTACACGGAACGCGGTTTATCGCTGTCTTCTGTTCATTTGAACATCACGAGAGAGCGCCAAGGTCCTGCGCCGAATGACGTAACGTAGCGGGAAACTGTCCGTGTAGTGTAAAGCTCCGGTTATCAGTGGCGGTTTGACGCTGCATGCGGCGGTCGTATTTGTCCCGCCTGTGAACCGTGACGAGAAACCGCGCAGTGTAGTATGCAGCATACAACTTTCATATTAAATTATGACTAGTGCGGTTCAGAAGCGGATTCCCGCGGCAGGATAACCACTGGTATAGTATGACCCTTAAATTGAACGAAGTTTACGAGATGACGTGTGTGAAAATGTCACCTGAATTATCAAAACCTTTTTTTCAGCAAGATGGACCGTGAATAAGGCGCTTAAATAATTGTATCCGATATCGGCGTCCGATATCCGATATCGGATCGGATAATGTGAAAACGCTTTAACAGTATTGACAACATTTCATTTTTTATAAGGCCATAAAAGAAAAAAACCGTTTCTTTATTTTGCTCTTGCGATTAAAGAAAAAAATGTTGTGTGGTTTTATGAAACCACGGTAAAAGTGAAACTTAGGCACAAAATTATCGTATTTGTACGATAATTATCGTACGGTTCGACCGTCACGCGACATGCGCTACACAGACCAAAAAGTTTGAGACGATGTAATAAAAGTTTCACTTTAAAAAAAAATATTTCATTTTTCATCGCATATTTTAAGAGAAATTAAAAACGATAATTAATGTGATGATGACGGAGTGTGCCGTCAGCACATTACAGCTTACCTACATATTAGGTCATGCATCAATCATCATGTAACACTGAGATTTGCATGTGTCAAATCAAACTTTTAAATCGTGATAATGTGTTTTGGTTTTCTAATTTAATCTCATTACTGTGATGTTTGTTTGATTGGAGTTGGACCAATTTATTTATATTATACAAATAGTGCCTATACCGTTCATAATTTTATTGAAAAAATAAAAGACTGATAATTTACTCAAAGCTGTATTTATTTAACACTTTCCAACATTTTTGGGATAGTATATATTTTGTTTCCCAGAAATTTTCAGCATCCCTTTACAAATCCTGCATAAAGTCATCATCATCAGTACTTGTGAATAAGTTTCTTTTGTTCGAAATTTGGATCAGCAAATATCAAATAGGTAACAATATTTACAAAGCTTGACGAATCAAACTGACAAATGTGCCAAAATGTTAACTGTCAAGATTTTTTTTTAATTTAAACTAGGTATGTGTGTCATTTGGCGCTTACGACATTTAAGAATGAGATGATTTTAAAACTCAAAAAGAATGAATGAAAATTTCAATATTTTTTTTTTTTTTTTTTTTTTATATAAGAGGAGGCAACAGAGCAGACGCGTCACCTGATGTTAAGTGCACTGCGTCGCCCATAGGCACCAGCAATGCCGGGGACATTGTCAGTGCGTTGCCGGCCTTTAAGGTAGGAGTACGCTCTTTTCTTGAAGGTCCCTAAGTCGTAACCGTTTGGAAACACCGCATGAGGAAGTTCGTTCCATAAATTCGTTGTGCGCGGAAAGAAGCTTCTTTTGAAGCGCGCAGTCGTCGACCGCCAAGAGTCAAGGTGGTGCGGGTGGTATTTGAGTTTGTGACGTGCGGTACGGTGATGGAACTCAGCGGCAGGTATTGTTCCAAACAGCTCCTCAGAGCACTCCCCATTGTAGATGCGATAGAAAACACACAGTGAAGCGACGTCTCTTCGCAGCGCCAAAGTATCAAGCCGATCGGTAAGACTTGGCTCGTTAACGAGTCGTACTGCTCTCCTTTGAATACGGTCAAATGGAAGGAGGTGTTGTTGGGGTGCCCCGGCCCAGATGTGGGAGCAGTATTCCATGTGCGGCCTAACTTGCGCCTTATAAAGCATAAGGCGGTGGTGCGACGTGAAATACTGGCCCGCTCGACAGAGCACACCAAGTTTCTGTGAAGCCAATTTGGCTTTTCCTTCCAGATGACAGGAGAACTGTACGCTACTCGAGATTTCGAGACCAAGAATACCGATGCTAGCTGTGGCAGAGAGAGGAATACCCTGAAAACGAGGAGTTACGACAAAGGGAAGCTTTTTTGCGGTGAACGCGCAGACCTGTGTCTTCTTGGGGTTGAATTGGACTAAGTTACGTCTGCCCCAGTTAGATACCTCTTCTAAGGAGGTTTCTATTGAAGACACGAGGTTGTTCCGGCACTCAATGACGCGGTCCTGAGAAATATTGCTGTGGCCGGTGTATATTGTATCACCAGTACTGTCGTCTGCATAGCAATGAATGCTCCCGTCTAGCAGCATATCATTGATATGCAGAAGAAACAGAGTGGGAGACAGAACGCAGCCTTGTGGGACACCAGCATTCACAGGCTTAGGATCAGAGCATGAACCGTCGACTACGACACTCATGCTACGCTCTGTGAGAAAACTGGCGACCCACTGGCAAAATTTCTCAGGAAGCCCATAGGAAGGAAGCTTCGCAAGAAGCGCTTTGTGCCATACCCGATCGAAAGCTTTCGCTATGTCCAAGCTGACAGCTAAGCCTTCCCCCTTGCTCTCAATCGCTGACGCCCAGCGGTGAGTCAAATATACAAGAAGATCGCCAGCTGACCGGCCACGACGGAAACCGTATTGTCGGTCACTAATCAGCTGGCGCTCCTCCAGATATTTTAGCACCTGGCGATTGATAATGGTTTCCATTATCTTGGAGAGCAAGGAAGTGATGGCTATGGGTCGATAGTTGGACGGATCCGAGCGATCGCCTTTTTTCGGGATGGGGTGTACTAAAGCTGTCTTCCATGTATTCGGGACGACGCCTGTGGAATAGGAGTGCCGGAAAAGTCGCGTGAGAACCGGCGCCAACTCAGGTGCACACATCTTCAACACAATAGGAGGAATACCGTCGGGACCACTCGACTTGTGGATGTCTAGAGCGAAAAGTGCTTTACGCACAGCGCTCTGGGTGAATCGGATGTCCGGCATAGAGCCCTCGAACCGTGGGATAGTAGGTGGTGATTTCCCCATGTCATCCAAAGTCGAGTTGGCGGCAAAAAGGGAGCTAAGAAGATCAGCTTTCTCTTTTGCCGTGTGGGCCAACAGGTCATTCTCCATGCGTAGAGATGGCAATGACGGCCGACAAAAGTTTCCTTGCACAGCTTTGGCGAGTGCCCAAAAGGCTCGTGTTCCCGAAGGAAGTCGGGCGAGTTTCTCGCCAAGCTTTGCGATATGCTCAGACTTAGCTCTTGCAATAGCTCTTTTGAAGGACCTAGAGGCCGAGTTTAGTTCTCTCTTAAGAGAACGGGCGTTTGGATCACTAGACACAAGTGCATTGGCCCAGGCTTGGTAACAATCCTGTTTTCGGCGTGATGCCGTTTTACAAGAGTGACCAAACCAGGGCTGGGACTTGCCACCGATGGGTACAACGGAGTTTGGAATGAACAATTCCATTCCCTGAAGTATCACATCAGCAACAGAGTCAGCACAGGTGCTAGGATCTTCTGCCGAGAAACAAACACGGCCCCAGGGATAAGATGAAAAGAAGGTGCGCATCTCATCCCAGTCTGCTGACTTGTAGTGCCAAACGCGACGGCGGCCACCACTCAGTAGCCGTGAAAAGCGCAAGATTGGCACTTCGCTCCGTACGAGGCAGTGGTCAGACGAGCCTAAAGGGGCATCAACATTGACCTGATAGCCATCCGGATGGGAAGTCAGCAGAAGGTCCAACAGGGAAGGCGTATGGTCCTCAACATCGGGAATTCGCGTGGGCGATGCTACCAGTTGAGTAAGACCATAGGCAAGGGCAAGGTCGTAAACAGATTTCCCCGCGTGGTCTGTTGTGCGAGACTTGAGCCATTCTACATGGTGCGCATTGAAGTCACCGAGGACCACGATTTCCGCTGAAGGAATCTGGTTGAGCATATTGTCAGCCGTCAATTGTATGTGATCGATGAGTCGGTCAGTTTCGTCATTACCGCTATGGGATCTGTATAGGCACGCATAGACGCGAGGGTGGTCGTCGCAGTCCACACGTAACCAAAGGATGGATAGATCCCTACCTTCAAGACAAGCGAGGCGTCGTAAGCAGATATCATTCCGGATAAAAGCGCAGACACCAGCGCGAGGAATAAAATTGTGCTCCAGGGTAAATCCTGGGTAATTCAGATAGGATGTGTCGGAAGGGGAAGATATCTGCGTTTCGGTTAAGAAGAGCAAGGCCGGCTTCGCCGTCTCAAGGTGGTAATGGACGGCATTGATGTTCGAGTGTAAGCCCCTGATATTGCAGAAATTCACGCAGTGCGTGGAAGGGGGTGCGCTGAGCTTTTTGCTCTTGTTGCCTCGGGGTTGAGAAACGAGCGGGATTTTGCCCTCCCCAGAATACGCAGGGCAGCCTGAACAAAGATGCTCAGGGAGGGATTCTCCAGCACCGGCAGTGTTGGTACCCTCCTGGGGTAATAGTTCTTTAAATTCCGCTGCCATAGTTTAAAAGGGAAGGGGAGGGGGGATTGGGCAGCCGGTGTGACCCACTCACCTATGCGAAACGCTAAAAAAAAGCTTTACGCCGGTTTCCTGTGGGTTAGTGGTACCGCCCCGGATGGACTACAGCCCAATTCGTGCTGCATACGATGTTCAAAACAGAATATCTTACGCAGCTGTAGTCCTACCACTCTAAAATGTCGCCAGAGCCTCGTCCGTTGATCGGCAGGGTGCACCACGAGCAGGTGAGGTTGGCTTTGGCCGTTGGATGGTATACGGCCATAACACCCCAATATTCGGAAAAAGCAAAAAATACATATTGTATCATAATTTTTGATCTAGTTTTCATTAAAATAAAAAAATAAGTAGCTTAAAATTTTGAAATGTTGTCAATTATATATTGATGATACGCTACCAAATCACTATCACTACATAGTATAAAACAAAGTCGCTTTCTCTGTCCCTATGTCCCTTTGTACGCTTAAATCTTTCAAACTACGCAACGGATTTTGATGCGGTTTCTTTTAATAGATAGAGTGATTCAAGAGGAAGGTTTATATGTATAATAACATCCATTAAATAGTGGAGAAGTACTGTTATTTTCGAGGTTTCTAATGTGATGTCGTAAAAAATTACATTTTTTTCCGCTTACATTGCAAACGCAAGCTGAACCCTACGAGTTTTATCAAAATAATGTAAGTACTAAGTATTATACACATTGAAAAGGTCTACAGAAAAGTCCGCGATGGTATATGTCTATCTCTTATGGATAACCCACAATAACTTTTTTTTGTCATTTACTTTTTACGACAAATAATGGCTAATTTTCGAAGCGATTTTAACCAATACAGCATTAATCCTTAACCAATTAAATACCTTGAATACATTGTTCATTTAATATATATCCATATGGCCCTTTACACCGTATGATTTAAGTGAATATTTTCGAAGACATTACAGATTTAAAAATTGGTTGTCTGTAAAGTCGGTTTACTGACGATAGTTGAACGTGACAACGCGACGTCCTATTGTGCTGCTTTGTCGCTCGTTCCGCGCTCTCGCTCGCACTTCAAGCCTAACATGGAACGCCTCAGATGAGTCAGAGCGAGGTAGCGCCGCATGAGTCATGTTTTTTCGTGCGTGCAGCCGGCTTTATCGAATTATAAGACGTTGTCACGTCAAAAATTGCGGGACGTAGCGTTTGCGGCGGTACCGGCCGGCCGCCCGGCTCAAGAAGCTTATATCATATACACTGGAGATTTCGGTATGAACATTTGACGTGTAACAAGAAAATTGTTGTGTTTTATCACTTTCACACCTAACTTGGTATTGCCACTGTTAATACGAAGTTTTCCCAAGGCTACTATGTATGCTGTAATATTCTGTGCAAAAGGTTAGTTTTTGTACATGAGTTTGTTGATAAATTGCCAACAACGTCATTCAGAAGCATTGTTGGATGAGACAATTATTATTTATGCTAAATAAAATAAGTATCTGAACCAATTATTAAAAAGCGATACTCCCTGATTATGGGTAGTTACCATAATAAAATTGTAGCAACTCTCACTTTGACAATATGGCATAAGTGTCAAAAAAATTGCGTCGCTTCGAATATTTAAGTTAATATTGTTGCGTATTTAATAAATATTTTCCGAATATAAATAATGTATTGCATTGTGAAAAATTGCAGAAGTTTTTGGACACCAAATTCTGGCATAAAATTTCACAGGCAAGTGTATATTTACGCTATTTACAATATTCCTCAATACTCATGCATTTACCTGTTTAGAATCATTTTCATGGCAAAAATCGTCAATTTTATCATCATTTTAGTAATCAATCATGCTAAATATCTTCTATCTATCTTCTTTTCCTAATAATTTCATCATTTTTCAATAAACCAATTTAACAAGTAAGGTAACCATGATGACGAGTTTTTACGGATAGCGAAGAGAAAATATTGTAATAGTTAACAAAATTATGATGAACATTTAGAACACCATTTCAAAGATTTTTATACTAGTAATGAAACAACGCACGACATCGATATTGCACTCACATGTGGTTTTATGTTTGTTCTTCTTTAACATAGAAATTAATAGTTCTTTTAACTTACCAAATTTTTTTTGTTTTACTTATTTCAGCTTTCCAAAAATGAAATAAAAAGAAATAAATGGCTGTCCATAGTGCCTATCAAGGGTAAAATTTATCAACATGCCAGAATATTCAGTTTGCATTTTAAGCCTGAGGATTAGGTACGGTCCAGAAAAAAAATACCTTTTGAAAAGTGCTATACCTTTTTATTTACCACATTCTTGTTACTGCGTCTCAACTGTGGATAAAGTAATTTTAATTATATTATAATTAACCACCATGAAACCATTAGTAACCGTAAGTACAGCTCCTGAAAGACATACGAATTTCTGAGAACTGTAATATCGTTACCACACATCAACACTAGCGATGCAACTCTCCCTTTGGAATATTGAAAAGTTTTAGACTGAAGCTTGAGTAACCAAAACGATGTTTTAATGTATGTAGCACTCATTTTAATTAAAAAATCGTAGTATGAGATCAAAAGTTATCAAGCGTTATTTAAAACTATCATTCTCTACCAATTAAAATGGTATGTACCTATAAAGATGATAATTATTCATGTAAGTTGACCAGTAATATTATAATATAAATACTGTTAAAAATATATGTCGTTATTATTTATAGACCATGATTTTTAGTTTTTTTTATTTCGAAAAATCCTGAATATACAAACCAGTGTGGTCACCCACAGAAAGAGACAAAAAACAACACTGACGTCATTCAAGGTTATATTTTCTTGTGACAAGTTAATGGTCATAGTGCAATCTCCAGTGTATTAGATATAAGCTTCTTGGCCCGGCTATATATTTTATACCCGTGCGAAGCCGGAGCGGGCCGCTATGTTTTTATATACAAAGTTCACAGTTTTTCTGTAGTGTATTTAGTATCAGCATTGCACCCGTGCGAAGCCGGGGCGGGTCGCTAGTATTTATATATAATATGTAAAAATAAAACGAAAGCATAGTGTAAAATATAATTGCTACCTTTATATTTTTACTATCATTTCTACAAACATCAATGATTGGTTGAGTTTTTAAACGTTACCTACGGTGCATTTACATCGAACGAACATATAGCAATGGCTGGAGGAAGAGCGTTATGTGATCTTTTAGTGTTTGTAAACGAAAACTCGTATTAAGTGTTGTTCAGTATTAGAATTTTGCATAGAATCTTTTAAAACGCACTAAGAACAACGAAATAATGCTCTACGCCACGCCTGTTTACACTAAAAGAATTTGTCATAGTGGAGTTAGAATGAGCATTCGCTCGCATGATGTAAAAGCACCGTTAGACAAGGACCATATTTACCAATATTTACCGTTGAAAGACCTCTCGCTCGGACAGTTTTTTGGTTAGCTTCCGCATATAAAGAAAAAGCAATCGTAATAACATAGCAATAGATCATATTTATCAAAACAAACGTCTATAATACCCTACCGACTTCATGACATGACCACGACGTGATATAGATTGACATTTGACACATGTCAATATTTTTTATCTACCAACAAAATAAAATGACGTTTTATGCACCTAATAATGTACAAAAACGAAAATAACTGGACATTGATTACTAAGGCAAATAAATTTGTGTGTTCTGGTTGTGCTGGAAGAATTATTCATATTATAGTTTTCTCAAACGTCTAGAAGATTTGATATACGTTACGTATACATTGATCATTGATTTAATAAAACAGTTTTATGTGATCTTTTCCTTGCGATAAGAAGTTTTAAAAACTGTGGTAATAATTTTTCAGTTTATAGTAATTTTACAGCTTCTATCGACATAAACGATTTAGCAGTTTCTTAAAATTAAAGGAGATGCGTTGGCAACTTAAGATGTCATTTCTCCAATAGGGATCAAATTTATGTAGGTAAGTCATTAGATCTCAACCAATAAAGTAATTAAAGATACGATTTTAATTTACCGGGTATCGGCATCTCTCTGCTATTTTAAGTTTAATTAAATTATTATAAAGTAGATATGTTTCATACTAAATTTGAATTTTCATTCAAAAACGTTGCATTTATTGTTTTGTAATGATATAAATGAATATTTTGTAATTATTGGCAGGTAGACTTTTGTACTTATTAAGAATAGGCATATTCATGGAATTAGAATCTCATCCATTTGATGAAAAAATTTAGATCTGAACAAGTCTGCAACATTTATTCCTATTCAATATGCTTACATTTGAGTTGTAATTTGTGTAAGCCTAGGCTAGTTCTATGAAAATGATAGTGTA
>CAJQZM010010082.1:0-10233 GCA_907164665.1 Colias nastes | reverse complement strand
TTGTTATTTATTTTAAAATTAAGTGTGGCCTTTTGCTTTGCTTTACTCATGTATCGAATGATTTTGTAGATTTCCTAGAACGAATGAAAGCTTGAAGGTACGAAGAAAGTATTCACAAGTTGTACAAGCTTTCACAGCAAACTAATAATGACAACAAATACTTTAACAACAACAAAACACGTCAAAATAAAAAATACAACATTTTAATCCCCTCTAGAATTTTATTATTTATTATAAACTTTTGACTCCTTAATGAGAAATATTTGTAAGTAATAAAAAAATGTTAAGTTAATAATTATATAAAACCTACATATTTATCAACTTGAGGTGAAAAAATTCGCAATGCCTTTAATAATAAAAAGTTTAAAATCACAAAGATGATTGTACACTTACCTTATAAGGGCGATTATTATATTATCATTGGATAAGAATGTCTTATCTGTCATCTTTGTTTCATTTTTCGTTTCAATAACCTTAACCCTTTTTATTTAATAAATTAATTTAATGTAAGTTAATGACTACATTCATGCGTTAAATAAATAATGAAACAAGGAACCGTATAATAAATCAGTGTAGCATTTCTATTAACTACTCCAAAAGCTGCTCTAACAACTGCAGGATATGTTCTGTTTACCTTATCTATTACTTACAATTTTACAAATTATAATCTACCAGGGACATTACCACCCAGTTAAAAAACCAGTCCTTATTCGCCACATATTTGTCAATGTTTTATAAATATGTATAAGCAATTTAAAAAGCAAAAGTTGTCTTTATGTCGTTGTAGTTTAGGAAGCTTTTGATTGCGGTCCACCGACAGTCGCGCTCGTAAACCAACTTTGCCGGGGTTACGACGCAACGTAATTATAGGGATTTCTTAACCCGGCGTCATTGTTGCTGGGTATCTAATACCCGACGCATTTTAAAACTGTCATAATTTTAAAGCAAAATGCGCGCGTCTTTTGTCCGTTACAGTAGCTGCGGTCGTTGACCTCTGTTCGCGTATTCTCTTCTCTATTTAGTGTTGCTGCCGCTACCTCGTAGTGTAGACGTGTGTAAAGAGCGCGCGGGTAAGTTATACCCGGCCACAATGGCCACGTAACATTTATAAAGACAGCGTGTTTGTTGTTTTTTATTGTTTATTGATAAATTGCATATCGTTTTTCACAGTTTTATGAACCCCAAATCAAACCACCACCAAACTTTATAACCACGCGAAGAAAAGAAGTATACAGCACTCAGTTTGCATTCCAAAAAGATATGACGCTTATTTCCTACATGCCTAAACGGTCTAAAGTTGTGCTGGTATTGTCTTCTCTTTATCATGACCAAAACATTGATCCTGCTACTGGTGAAAAAAGGAAACCAGAGATAATTACATTTTATAATTCTACGAAAGCTGGCGTCGATGTGGCTGATGAGCTCTGTGCTACCTATGATGTATCTCAAAACTCAAAACGCTGGCCAATGACAGTATTTTATGCGGTCATGAATGTAGCTGCAATAAATGGTGTGATTATTTTTCGTGAAAATAATAACTCGAAAACAAACCGGCGTGATTTCCTTAGAAAACTCGGTCTATCAATGCTTGAAGGTCACCTTCGCGTGAGAAAAAATATGGAGAACTTACCGAGAGGCTTACGTAAACGTATTCACGAAAAAGTCAGTGAAATGATGACCTACCCTCCGAATAAAAGTTCTAAAACATATACGAGATGCAAAGACTGTCCTTCTGCCAAAGACAAAAAAACTAGGCATAACTGCAATAAGTGTAATAAGCCTATTTGTATGCAACACATTATCCCATTATGCCAAAGTTGCGTTGATCTCGATAGCGAATAAGTCGGTATATTATTAGTAAATAAGCTTTTTTTTATATAGTTCATGATTTCATGTTTATGTTCTAAAGAAAATTTTATGTTTTGTCTCTAAATGTCTATTATGTTATGTTTTCGAATAAACGTTTTAAGTTATGTTCTAAAAAAATTATCGCAGAATAAAAGATTTAATTTGATGAGTAATATACTCATTTTATGATAAATAAATGTTTGATTTTTATTAATAATGTATTTAACTACCTATTTCCCTATTATAGAAAACTAATATTGACATAAGCTTGATTCAGTGTACAATAATGTACATGGGTAAAATTTACCCGGCCACAACGGCCAAGTTCTGTTTAGTAGCCACAATGACGCCGGGTTAATGGAATCACAGCCAAAGCCGTGAGTAGCCATTAAGCTAAATAACACTGCAGACTTCTGTAGATAATGCATTTAAAACTTGTACCACGGGAGCTTGCATGAATTCGAACACGCAAATTGTATTTAATGCAGCAGCGATGATAATTAACGAAAATCTTATTATTTTGCTTAAAGCTTTTATTCTACGAATTCATTTCGAAAAGATAAACCACAACACCAAGTCATCCAAACTTTCAAAATTTACGCGCAGTTATCTCTTATGCTAATAGTGAAGGTCTGCAAAACTCAGATAACAAACTGTTAACCACGGTTCCTGCATATTGCGCATTTATTATTAAACATTCGCAAATACGATAACTGCGCCTACTACATCTACGTTACGCACCCCATTTATAGGGCGAGTGCACGCTATTCGCAAAACTCCGAAAGGCTTCAAAGAGAAAATCGCATGGAAACGAGCCGGTTGCTTTGCTTACATTCAATGTTTGTTTAATACCTTAGTAGCTACTTAGCCGCAGTGTGTCCTTGCCTTCTTGTCTCCCCTTTCTCGAGTGCAACCTAAATAACGCCGGCAGGGTCGCGTGTTTTATTATAGCCATTTTATAAACCCGAGGAGAAGGTAATCTTCATAACTTATTTACTGGATAGATGACTTTAAAAGGATAGCACGAAAAATATATGACGGTTAATTATAAGGCTGTAAAATTTTCCATTTCTATATTATATTGTCTTTGATGGTGTAATTAATGGCAATAATTAAGGATACGTAATTTGTTCCAATCATGCTCCAATGCTCATTTACTTTATTACCTACATGTACATCTACAGCTTCTCTTTGATTTATTTTCCAATTGTAATGTTCAATCACACTCGTAACAATATATTATTTTGAATGTTAATTGCTTTGGTACTAGGCAACATTATACTCATTCGATATTACAGCGTAATATAGAAAAAGTCCTTCCCAATTAAAAATATGTATCTGTCTATCCGAATAAAACATGTTTAAAAATAAAAAATAATCCGTAAACTCATTAAAGGGACGACGGAAAAAACTCCCACGTCAATTTTGTTCCAGTATTATTTTTTAACGACGACGTCTAATTTTCTGCAGTTTTAAATGAGCGACAGTTGAAAGTCCTCAGGAGCACTAGCAGTCGTACTCGTACCTGGCGCCAGTCAAAAGATCATTGTGCTGACAATTGTACTGAAAGCTAAAAACGTGAGAGCTCTAAGAGCGAAAACATGGAGCCATAGCCAGGGGAACCTTTCAGGCTAAGTTGAATAGCGGAGTGTTTCAAATTACGAACTGGGCTTTATGGTGTGTGAAAACATTCTGGTCTATATTATTTCCCTTTTTTAATGATAATGACGCCATGAATTATGGGGTATGAAAACATAGCTGTAAGAGTTGTCATTAAGGAACATGAAAGGTTTATTGCATGTTTAACTTATTTAAAATCCTATGTTAACAAAAATTACTTTAGTATCTATCAGTACCCTCTTGTCCTTCATCTAAGTTCTTCTTTTTATTTACTTTTAATATAAACTTATGAACGATACAGACAAACTAATTCTTAACAAAATATCAAGCAGACCATAAAATATTTTGTAAACATTTCTTCCTTATAATATTTAATATCGCATGCTAGCATATGTTTTCGACACGTATTTGAGCACCCCACAGAATTGCAAATACACTTTTGTTTTTAAATTTCATATTTAATAAATATGCGCATAAAAGGACTTCATAAAACGTAATTCGAGAACCCTAAGCCATTATTTCATTTGAGGGTTTGAGATAGTAAATTCCAAACATTATTAACTCACTTTTAGCGTTTACGAAGAGAAAATGTGTTTTACGTAGGAAATGAATATTACCTCGCTTCCGAATTAAGACAAATCGTTTTAGCAAGTCGACGGAAAACATCAGTGAGATTCGCTTTGAGACCTTTTATTTAATAGACGCCCTTATTTACCAAGGTGAGAAGGGAGAAACGAATATAAAAGAATATTTCGAGCACCATCAGATGAAAACAAAGTTACTTAAACTCGAAGTTATTTGTAGGGTTATACGTTTTCCCGTGAATTAGATGCTTCCTTTCAAAGCAATTTTTTTTTTAATGAGAAATTGGAACAAAGCTTCTTTTGTTATATTCACGATTTATAGCAATACAACCCCGCCTTTCTTCTTAATTTTGCAAAAAATGCTTACTTTATAAAATACCTAATACCAACGTTATTTAAATTTTAAATATAATATTATACTACCTACTGAATTTTTTAAAGCTTTAATAAATAATGTTATACAAAATATTTTAATATTTAGGATTTAATAATAAGGATTGTTTCAAGGATAAGAAAAGCTGATTTTTGCGGCTGAAAGAACTTTTCTTTGCAATTTTATATTTTCATTATTCGAATTTTGATCTTTTGATTTAGTTTCAATAAAAATTGATTTCACGTGTATTATTTGCATGGAGTGGTTGCATGCCACAAAATTAGTCTGGCAAGAATCAAAGTGTATGAAGTACTTTAACAGTACTCAAAATTGTCGGCACCCCTCACAAACCACCCTCGGTATATCAAGCCATTAGAACTAAGTAGCACTCACTGTATTGAACCTAACCTGAAGTTAATTGACAGAAAATAGGAACCAGATTTTTATAAGAAATCAGAGTTTATTTATATCGAATACAATATCGTGGTGCGCTAACGGTTAAGAATTACCCATCTGTTATGATAAAATATTTTTACTGTAAATATGATATTAATAATTTTAATAAGGAAAAGAACTTTATTCCGTATTCGTCACATATTTTACAAAGATATTAGAATATGTCGCAGTTATTTTGTTGACACAAAAACTTGTTATTACTACAAGCTTTAAGGATTTCAAGTTAAATTATTATTACTTCGGAAGAGTAACAAATTCGATTAAAGACGAGTGCGGATTTGAACCAAGTTTCATCCTTTAAATACATTTATGTGAGTTTAAGTTATATGTTGCATTAAGCCTCTTGGGGTTTAATATTACAGAGATATGTAATGGAGATTTAACGAGGCAGATATGGTAACGACTAACCTAATTGTGAATGGGTTTTTCATTATCATCATTAATAATGAGCAGAAAATAAATGAATGTAATTAATTAAGGACAGCTGTTACACGTTATACCTAGTAGAATTATTTAAAGTGCTTGTGATATTTAATTTACAATTGCTATTAAAAAAAAACAAGGATGTACCTTTAACTTATTTTGAATAAGTAGCTATTGAGAAAAAAATACAGTTTCATTGATCTTATAGACTATTAGCGGTCCGCCCCGGCTTCGCCCGTGGTACCTACATGTTTACGTTTTTTTTTCATAAGAACCATCCTCGTACTTCAAGGAATAGATTCCGCAGCGCACGCGATGACAGAATTTTTATTAAGGAATTTTTTACACCTTGGGTTACATTATTGCATTTTTGGTAAGGATCTCTAATTTTTTTGAAAATGCAATATAGCCTATGTTGCTCAGTGAAGATGCAGCTTTCTAATGGTGAAAGAATTTTTGAAATCGGTCCAGTAGTTTATGCGTGAAAACCATACATACATAATTACAAACCTTTCCTCTTTAAAATATTAGTATAGATGTGCTATTTGGCAGAAAGCCGCTGGAGTCAGGCCGCTGCGCTGGTGATCGGTCGTTTTGGTAATCTTTGGCGGAGGCCTATGTCCAACAGTGGTCGGACAGTAAAGGCTAAAGCAAGGACAATGACTACCACTGTGTCCTATTCTATTCTATTTATTCCTGCAGTCATCCAGCAGTCGCATAACTTATTTTGTAAGTAGCTATTGTTCAGTGCAATCCAATAGAACGGTATACTAATTTCATCCACCTTAAAGTTCAGTGAGAGTAAACTAACGATGGCCCATTCTATTTATTCCGTGTGTCGTTCGGCAAAGGGCGTTCAGCTAATTGAATTTTAGACTGGCCCGGTGCGTGCGCGTCTCCGTTTTCGTTTTAGCATTCCACTGACCAATTAACAAACACGGCTATTCAATTCACTTTGCGAATTTGAAAACTACAGGCGCTCAATCGTCCGTTGTTTTATTCGTTGTCAATTGCACAGCAAATAAAATGTCGCTAGTCAATATGTTGCGAGTCTAAACGAAGTGGTCTGCTATAAAATCAACACCATTTTGTAATGAACTAGACAAAATATCACTCACGTTTCATAATATATATCTACTAGAACTCATCCTGGCTATATTACGTAGATTTTCTTATACATATACAAGAATTGAAGAATCATCTGTTACAATATCAATGTTACTACTTACTAATGATAATAATATTGAAATTCTTTCGTTACCCATATCTCATCTATTCCTTATCACACGTTCCGATTATCCGCTGACGAGATTTTAATATGGCCATCTAGAATTCCCATGCCCTATTAAAAACAATAGGAAATTTATACTTCCTTTCCAAGAATCAACTTACTAATTATGACGGTATTATGTTGTTTTCATCAAAACTATTAATGAAGACACAACGTCACGCAATTAGTGGCAAATACCCACAACCTAATACCCTTCAATCAAATGACAATTACATAGGCATTTCTATTATGCTATAACAGTCATTAATCAACAAGGTTCTGAAGAACACACGGAAATACAGATCAATTTGTATTTACTTTTTGGTGTTTTACAATGAAGTGTCTAGTAGTTGTATTTTTGATTAAAGTGATATTGGTTCATGGGCTTACAAAAGGTTAGTGAGATTTTGATTTTTAATACTTAAATATTTCAGAAAAAAAATATAAAATAATCATATTGTAATTAAGAAAAAAGAAAAGAAAAATAAATGTTCATGTTGATTGCTATTTTAACGCTGGAAAATTGTTAATTTTTGTCATTATTAATTTTAATTTTAAAAACTTTTAATATTATGTAGTAACCGTTGTTACACTTAAGGTTACAGTTATTCAAAATCACAAATTCTGTTGCTCAGTTGAAAATACTAACCAGCCAAGTTTCCAGACTTTAGTATGAACACTAAAGATATAACTTCGACTAATTTGCCAAAATAATGTACCATCAAACTAGAACTTCATCGAATGCTTCAGTGAATTTCGACATGCCATAAATATATTTTTGTCTGGAAATTTTATAACCCAACTATGCATAATTTAGGAATAATTTGTTTTATGCTTCTTACGTGTCATTTTTGGAAAACAAATACTCATATATGATACTTTTCTAAACTCTAAATTGATCTAAGCACAAATAAATTTAAAAACTGAAAAAAAAAATGCTTTCTTTGAAAAATGATTAAAGTATCAGTGAATGGAATATTTATATTCCCTATATATTATTTAAATGAATTATTCATGAAAATGGATGCATTATAATATTAAACTATAGCTAAAGCATATTAAAAAAATCACAGAATTAGAGGTTTAAAAGAAAACGTTGAAAAAATGGTCAAAAATATAATATTGTATACTTACCTGAGTAGGTATTTATTAACTTAATGATTAATATTACTTTTAGACATATGTGAAAAATGCATACCAAAAGAGCAATGTCCAGCATTTTCAAATATGGATATACACCAACAAGAGTCATGGATGCAGCAGTTTCCTTGCGATGGTCCGATACATAACACTACGTCGATCTTAGGATTCGCAACTATTGCTAAAGGAGACAAGGTACTCTTTCCTGATCTATTTTATTTAGTTTTGATTATAAATGGTATTTCCGAGTGAACTTTTGTAAAAGAAAAATAATTTTGGGAAAAGTTTATCGTTAGTCCAGAATGATTATTATTATTCACGTAATAATAACGTTTCTTTCCATTATTATACTTACCATATTTTATTTTCAGGTTTGTTGTCCTAGCTCGCAGGTATGGGGTGTAAATCAATTAAACCAAAATGCAAAAATAACAAAGAGAAATAGTAATAATACAGCGCTAGTGCCTGAATATCAGCCATATAGGAGAAATCCGTTCTTATATGGCAATCAAAATTCACCAAACAATCAAAATGGGTTTGGAAATCCAGGATATAATCCAAATTATTATGGAAATCAAAATTATCCAAATCAAAATATGTACAGCCCTATAGATAACCAAAATCCACGAAACTTTCCCGTAAATCAGAATATGTTTGGACAACAACAACCCAATGGTCGTAGGCAATTTAATCCAAATTTACCAATAAACCAAGGAGGCTACATAGGCCAACAAAATTTCCCTCGTAATCCGGGATACTTAGGAAATGATCAAACTCGCCCTGGTAATCAGAATCTTTACGGACCTCAACAAAATTTTCCAAGAAATACAGGCTTTCCAGGCAACCAAAATATTTATGGAGGTCAACAGAACGTCCCGGTGAATCAAGACTATCCTGGTAACCAGGGTGGGCCCTTAGGAAGTCAGGAAAATCCGCCAGATGGTCAAGGATTTTTAGGCGGCACTCAAAATACCCCAGTTGGTCAAGGAATTTTAGGTGGCAATCAAAATACGCCAGGTGACCAAAATATTTACCCAGGACAACAATACGTCCCTGGACAAAATAACATCAACGCTGTACCAAATCCAGACAATGCAAATGGAGGTCTTCCTAACCAAAATATAGGAAATCAGTTTACTCCTGGTAATCCAAACATATATAACAATCAACAAAATATAAACAGACCTTATCCTGGTTCAAATGTAATAAGCAATCCATGGGCAAATCAAAATACGCCTGCATATCAAAACAATCCACAAACAAACATTCCCAGCCAAGTGCAGCTAGGAGCGATAAGTCCAAGTATTCCTGCATTAAATAATCAAAATCCATACTACCAGCCAAATGTTCCCAGCCAAGTGCAACCAGGAGTGATAAGTCCAAGTACACCTGCATTAAATAATCAAAATCCATACTACCCGCCAAATGTACCACGACAAAATCAAAATAACTATGAAGATAATATAGGAAATGAAAATAATCAAAAGTTAAGCCAAGAATGTAAGAGAATGAAGTCGAGTTTTCCACCCAGTCCCGAAACAGGATGTTGTGGAAAAGATATGTCTGATGCTGAGAGAATTACAGGTAAGTGTATTTGGTAGTGTCAATTATAAAAAAGCTTATTGACTTTCTTTTTTTAACATAGTATTACATATTTATATTTTGTCTTTATGTTAAGATTTGCAGAGCCTTCTCAATTTATTTGCACCATCCGGTAACAACTGGAATCAAGCTCGGCAACCGCAAGCAAGAAATTGGCCAAATTACCAGAGAAGGAAAAGATCTGTAAATAATGTAACAACTCACGTGACACTTGAAAATAGAATTGCAGGTATTATTGCTATTACAATTTCTAAGGCAGCATTGCTAAAATTCAAAATTTTTCTGTTTATTATATTATATTTCTTATCTATTTGTAAAGCCTTTACTTAAGTAATATAATGAGGGGTTTATTATACTTTACACTCGATTAGCCATTCGCTTTAAATTCGTCTAAGTTACGTAAATATAAAAATTCTGGCACTCACAAAAATGACTTTCTCGTGTTCTAAAGTTCAAAAATCTAATCTTTTCTCTCTACAATAGTTATTTCTTAAATATATCACTTAATTAAGCATGTTTCAAGTTACCTCACTATTGTCTTTTATACTTGCAGGAGGTAGGGATACGGAGCTAGACCAATTTCCCTGGACCGCACTTTTGAAGACGACCTTTGATTACGGCGACAAGACGGCTGCATTCAGTTGCGGCGGATCATTAATTAGTCGCAGATACGTGCTCACCGCCGGCCATTGTGTCTATGAACCAAAGGCTAGCATTAGCGAGTGAGTAGTGCTTACCAAATTCTGTTGAAAATTAACTCACTCTCAGACTGGCGTATTTCAAACGTCAATTATAGTGAAGCATGCAAAATTAGTATGAAAATAATAACTAACTTAGGTACTAGTTTAAAAGTCTTAATATTTTGCGTACTTTTCAACTAGTTTTTCAATAAGTATAAAAAATAAATAAAACATAAG
>CAJQZM010010079.1:0-10704 GCA_907164665.1 Colias nastes | reverse complement strand
CTATATTAAACTAGCGCATCTAGAAGTTTACGGGATCATTTTTTAATCTTTATCCTATTAATATTATGCATATCAACGCCAGTTACAATGGAAAATAAGAAGATTGATTAAAACGAGAAAGAACATTTTGTAACCTTAATTAGGTACCTAGTTGTCGTTTGTTCACGTTTAAGATAAATAAGTAAAGAACTATTTCTAAAGAGTTCTAATTGATAAATTTGAACTATTGTGTTGTCTAGTTTTAAGTAAACACGTTTTATATTAGATATCTTATTTATAAATAATTCTATGCACGAAGTCTAGTATTTATCTGGCAATTCTTAAAGATACGAATATGTATCTAACAAAGTACTTACTCTAATGAGCTATGAACCTTGACATCATTACTGTAGACCCGCATATCTCCTCTATCAATTAATTATGTGTATGTACTGCATGCCTAATGCACTTGAATTTAAAATATTGTGTATTTAGACCAGTATTCATGTATGCACTCACGAGGCGCAAGAACCTCGGGAGACCTATTTTTTTATGCTGATCACGTTTTCTTGGCTTGCACGAATTTCGTGTAATAAAATATATTAAATAACCATTATGAAATCGTTATACTGTTCCTGTTTCTCTCTGTATAATGTAATGGTCATATGGCTTATCATAATATCTATGAGATAAACATAATTAATCAATAATTGGTGAGTCCTGAGACGTATCTGTATAAGAGAAGACAGAGCAATGTTATATTTACATATTTGGTACTTCAAATCAATATTATTAATTTATTAGTATTTTTGATAAAATTAAAATCTTGTTTATCCAGTTCTCAAGCTAATAAATATATATTTTAAATGTTGTTTTTAACTTTTGAATGTAGGTACGTGAATGTAAAGTTACCTACCTATATGATAAATACACCTAATTATAGTGTATTCACCCAGGACTCAAAATAGATTCGCTAACTTTGTACCTATTCAGTGTTACACTTTATAACATAAACAACTTTGCAGTAATAATAGTAGGCTATAACAAAGTAGTAAATTATCATAGTTTAAAATAATAGACACTGAACTATTGTATTCAAATTGGTATGAAATATTTTAAACCAAATTGGTATAGTTTTCAAATTTAGTTTTTCTATCCGAAATTATGTGTATAGTTTTCGTTTTTATGTGAAGTTACTGAATATGTATGTTTTGTTTTAATCTTGATTATTATTATAGAATTAACTTAATACGATAGAATACAGTGGTTATGTTTTCTTCTTCTCTATTTGCTTATTAATGTTCGAACATTTGTTTCAGACCTTTACTCCGTTGACTGCGGAAGTAATTTTGCAAGCTGACGCACAGCCTGTAGAGTTTTTACATGACAAGCAGCTACAATATCTTGATTATGCAAACCTGCAACCATATCAGGTAAA
Source organism: Colias nastes (assembly GCA_907164665.1). Taxonomy (NCBI): domain Eukaryota; kingdom Metazoa; phylum Arthropoda; class Insecta; order Lepidoptera; family Pieridae; genus Colias; species Colias nastes. The sequence continues at coordinate 9,287 of CAJQZM010010079.1, read as the reverse complement.
TAGTTATAATAACCTAGTTACAATACAAAGTAACAAAACATTCACCCAAGTTAAAGGCTACTTTCCGCCATCCGCCGCTAGATGGCGATAGTATGCGCAGTTTACGCTATGGAAATTTCCGCAAAGATGCTTTCTTGCATATAATTGCGAGCCGTATAACAATGTTGAGAACTTTACATAAATCAATATTTACAACACGTACGCTGTTACCGTGTACATAAATTCTAACAAGAATTTGGATGAATCACGTATATTTAGTTAATTTAGGTACGTTATTTCTTTACTGTTTCCCGTATTCACTGAGTCATTGTTGGTTTGTTTGATTAAGACGAGGCTCCCTAACATAATTTCTGGCACTGAGAGACCGATTACGGTACTAGACGCTAACACAGCCGTAATAAAGTTGAATATCGCGTGCGCTCTTTGATCGCGTTTGAGCTCGAAAAGTAAGTCTCAATTCTTATTTCGTTTATAACTAAAGTAATAATTGATCTAGAGAAAAAATATCTTGGGATTCGATAGTAAACTCTATTATCTTACTGTTAACATTTATTTTAGACATAAAGTCCAAGTAATCTTTAAAAAAATGTAATAATCCTTAAAAAAGTCATAATTTTTGAATAAAAAATGAACCGAGCGAAAATGTTACAATTACGTAACTGTCTTGTACATCGAAAGAAAAAGACCCAATAAATCATATACTAAAGTTCCATTTTAATTGTATGTGTGCCTGTTTCAGAATATTAATGCAAATTCACATAAAATTTAGGGAGCCTCCCCTTAATGATTTGATGGCATTTTGATCGGTATTTAATGGTATTATTGGAGAAATTATAAACCCTTTTGAATCTATGTTGTTGCAAGCCAAAGAGTAGGGATATGTTAGTATAGGCTAGGCACAATATAGGTTTTTTGAACATCAGAAGCTGATCATTTGTTTGAGAATATAGAAGAATTTAACACCAGAACAAAACATTATTACATTTACTTCAATACCACATTATATCTATAGCAGGTAAAAATAATTTCACGCAATGTTCAAAAAGAAAGATACTACATAGTTTCATACAAACTATAATCCCCTTTTAACCCTCTCAATTGCTTGTCCCATCAAAAATAATTGCGATGGTATTTTCAAAACATCTACCTAGAACTCGTTTTAATGAGCTTAAAAAAGGTTTCCAGCAAACTTTTATCCCCTTTCTAAGCGGCTTTGGAAGTGAATTTTTCGAAATTGTTTCACCGTACTCGTATTCGACTTTTCAGTGTGATGGTTTTTTATTTGTACTCAGAACATCTGTATAAATTCATTTTTTAACTTTATTTGTACAAACAGAGCACGCGTTTTTAATCTGTATCCCAATTAGGAATAAATTGGGCTATAATCGAAGTTAATATTATTAATACAGAAATTAATGAATGGGTTGTTGTTGAACCATTACTGTGCTTCTTTTTCCCTATCCGTTTTTGTATGTTTTTAACAATGAGGTAAAATTAGAAGTTTTACTTTTAATTGTCTTATATATTTTTTACTTAGAGCTTTTTATTTCATAACAATCTACTAGGAAGATTTGTATAGTAATTTATTTGCTTATAGTATTAGAAAATATATTACCTATTCGATAAATTAACTGCTATTACGCATAGCTAAAACGAACGGAATGACGTGGCCATAAACATCGTGAATCTGCGTTATATTATCTATCTCGTATGTTATCTTAGATAAAAAGGGTAACCGCGTATTTAAACGCATAACCGACCCAATTTTCTTGTGGCTATTCAAATGTTTATCCGAAGTTGTGCCCGGGCGTAGTGGGTAGATCAAGGACGGTGTCTGCCAAATAAGGGAGGGTTTCCCCGGGAGACGGGCGGAAAGGGGGGACGCCGGTGGTAGGGAGCGGTATGTTTTGATGCTCGCCGCCCGCTTTATTGATTTTCCGCGCCTCCACACCCTGCCTCCCCTTTATTATATACATATTCTGCCAGGTGGTGTGGTGTCGCTATTTTCGGGTATCCCGGCCGCTCCTGCTCAACCAATGATTGATTGAACGTTACGCAATTTACTTTTGTACGTTCCGAAATTTATTGAAGTGTTCGTAATTGAAATCGTGGTTACGTTACGTTAAGGTTACGTTAAGGTTAACAAGATATTGACAGGGAATGTTTTTAGAATCATTTCATAATACATACTTCCGACGCAATTTTGAAATGTAATAAAGTTTAATTTTCAGATGGCTTATTAAGTTACCGCTAATAAGTTCATCCTAACGTACAGCTTTAATTAAAATCATAATTATGGTTGGAGATGCAAGCGTCTAATACGCGTTCTATGTAATTTGTGTGATGCATGCGTTTATATAAAACTCAATTAGCCAAGTGGTAATGAAAGTTCTCGAAGTTTGCACCGGCTTTGCACGCAAACGAGAAACTGTAACCGCAGAACTTAAACGAGTAAAATTTTGCTTCAGTTAGCTCGTCCGGGCCGCCTCCCGGGGGTGGCTAGGGTTGCTACCCTTTCGGAAAGATATATAGAAATATTTCAAGGATAGTTTACAAATAAGTTGAAGTTTTGTCGTCCATTGTATATAGGTTTTTATTTCATTGGTTTTTAAATTGGCATTTTTAAATGTAGGTATGCAATTTGATTTATAAGTGAATCGCACAATAGCAAACCAGAACGTTGCTTAATTTTCCGTGCATATTAGATACTGCTAATTATTTCAATTATTTGATCCAAAATAATTTGATTTCATGGAAGGTAACCCTAATGAAAGGGTGGTATCATGTGTGAGACGTTACACGTAGAATGCTTTGACAGGATACCTTTATGCTCTCGACGTCTTGTTGATAATGACTCCAGTATTATCTACATTGTGTGTATTCAGCACAAAATAATAATAGCATTAATAAAAAATAACAATTTGGGGTTAATAAACACTTCATACATAACGAGATACAAGTACAATCTTTATTTATCTTCTAAATAACTTATTTTATTTAGATACAAGTCTTGATATTTACGAAAAAAATATTGTAGCTTTTTGTATATTTAAACATTATAAGAGTAATTACCTTAAATATGTTTTTTTTTTACCAAAGATCGAGTATTTCAAATAAAAATTATTTTATAGATAATTCGCTGTTAAGGTAAAAGCTTTACTTTTTCAGCGGAACGAAAATAAATAAAAATATCAAATTTATAGCAGAATCTCGTTACAATTTCAAGTATTTCAGTGAAATTCATGTTTCGAGTTTCTTAAGCCTTCCTAAAAACGATCTTAGATCTACTTTCGAATAAATCGTTTTGCCAAAAAGAGAATTTAAAAGCCATTTAAGCGTATCTTTTACGCTTAATTATAAAAGATCAATTGGCGATGAAAGTGGGTGGTAGCTGGTAAGTATACGATTTGCAGACGATAACTGGATTACGTGGGAGTTATTTATTGCTTTATTGTTAGTATTTAGATATATTTTACCATTCTATTGTACGATTTTTAAAGATAAATGAGAAATGTTTTTAGTTTCAGTCAACAACCTAGCTTCTGTTTTATTGAATTATTATTAATTAATATTGAATAACTATCGTATTTGAAAACATATTCCATTTATCCGATTTTATATCGTGTGAGCGTTAGCTATATAAATGTTTTTTTTCCATAATTGGTCTCTAAATAAACATCACGACAAAAGATGGCAAACGCCAACATAATTTGCGATGCCTTTCAAGATTCATCATAGCACTTTTTGTAATATAATAAGGAATGATTTTATATTACGACATTCGTGGAAGTTTCCGCATTTGAACTTTGAGGAGGATGAAAGGGGAGGAGGGTGGCTTTAGAAGGAATTTCGTTTGAGTTAACACTTAGCAAACATTACGCGAATGTACGGAATTGGAATAGGTGTTTGTAATTTATATTTCACTTTAATTTGTAGTGAGTGTCAATGTTGGATAACTACTTTTTTATTAAATTTTCATCTCCGTTTAGTTTTAATCGGTATGATATTTCTTATTAATCTACCTTCTGAGCTATTATATCTCTTATTGTATATAAGAGGATAAATAACACTTCTGCTTTCGCAGTCGGGTAATAGAAGCTAATGATGTGATACATCATAAACATTTTTGCCAAACAATAGCGTTGTGTTCAAACGAACCTCTGCATATTAATCAACGTCGCAACAATCTCGTGAAATATGATCATACGTAGATGCGAAGACCGGTAGCCGTTCCAGGCTCTATTATATAGTCTCTGTGTACATAAATGACGTTCAGTTGAGCACAAAAGCCCAATTTATGCCCCTCGGTCTCAGTCGACGTGTTTGCGTTTTCTTCCGTCAGCCTGATACCTAGCTGCGAGCGGAGTGCCATCCCAGACGTTCCATCTCGCATGATGGATAGGCATGAGTGCATTGTCTCGTTTTAAAACCTTTTGTTAACTTGAAAACTTGGCTACGAACGCTCGCATAATATACAGCGTTTTGCTTTGTTTTACGACTCTGTTATGCAGCTTTAAAGGAACTATTTTTAGGACGCGACGTTCGCTACTTTCTTTTTGTGTTTGAAATGTTCATGGAGTGTAATTGTATTGTGTAACAAAACGTGAAGTTCGCTGTTGACAATACTATTCAGTTCATACTTCGGATTCGTGAATCGCAACTTTATAAAGTTCACACAAAGACACAATAATAACGTATCGAGCGAATATGAGTACATGTTACGTGATATGCCGTGTTTGCGAGCAAATATTTCCTCACTCGTGTATTTGTTTAAGTGAAATCAGATAACGTATAAATAGAGGAAACGTTATTAAAATGCAATATTCAGATGATTTAATAATGTTTTTATCTGTTTGTGAAAGAATAAAAGGAAAATAAATGTGGCTTCTTAGAGTTCTCATTTATCTTTTGTGTACACGGCCCCAGGGGATCGATCTTGTACAATGAAGTTAGTGTAAGTTCCAACTAAACACAATTTGTTGACCTGCACAAACCACAATGTAACTATAGATTGTGCTTCGGGTTGTTTACCGTACCTAATAAAAGTACGTATATTACTGGATACACATAAATACATGGTATTGTTTAGGGAGCTTACTGCAGGTAGCGTTTATACGATTTATTGCTGATTGTTATTGAGAATGAAGAGGAATAAATGCATAAAATATGAATGTTTTCTCTATCATTTACTTCAATAAGTAAATTATCTTTTAATATCAATAGATACGTTATACCTATCAGATACTTTTGCATGCTTTGTTTTGTATTAAATGTTGAATAAGATAATAATTGATATCCTGGTCCTTATTTGTTAAAAGATATAAAAGCAAATAGTCTTTTGAATCGTCATAAAATACAACATTATTGTATAGACACGACGGCGCCCACTTACAATGTTTAAAATAAAAATACATTACGTTTTCACGACTTGAATCTTTCTGAATCTCGAAAGTATTTAACCTTGGCCATGATCGGAATTTAAGTAACAAATGTATCGGTAAAGCAATTTATCTGAGAGCGTTTCAAGGATGTGAGAATTTGCACGAAAGCAATTCAGTTGGTGAATTGACGTAGATAGATTTAAAACACCATAATATGAATAATGTGTAAGAATGTTGTAATTCAATAAGATGAATTTGCAAGTATCAAATTACGTTACTTACGTAATTACACAATATACAGATACATACAGTAAGGAAACTTCATACAAAATGTTCGAAATGGCTCCCCCCCCATCAAGCGTGTTTACGAGGGTATTGAGGGGGATCGATAGTAGCGGGTGACACATCCACAGATTTTGAATGACAAAGATACATAGTATAGAAAAAAGTTTAAAGTGATGTCAATTCACATTAAATAAATATCGATTGTTTCAGTTTGTAGCCCTTTCAATAAATATATTTGTAAATACCGTATCTGACTACAAGTTAAAAAGAGACTATTTTTTAATTTCTATAGATATGGCAGCATGAGTTTTAAATTATGTTGACATATTTCCACCAAAATGATAGCTACAAATAGTCACTATTAAGAGTCCAGTCTGTTTAAAGATCGCATCTATTTTTTACGCAATCTAGAAGAGCACAAAAATCTAAAAAAATGGAAACCTTAAAAAAATCTTGTTTAAATTTATGTGCATAATTACGTAAATATTAGGGAAGAAAAAGATAGATATTATAATTATTGTATTTTTATCGATACGTGACTTTACCACTTTGTCAAGCACTAAGCCTGTCAAACTATTTTCTTTTTCATCTTAAAACAAAAAGGTGGAGGTTCTATGCTCGTATAATAATAATTTTAATTTATTTTTGCATATTTTGTGTTTTTTAATTTAATTTAATTTATCGTTTTAAAAATAATTTAGTAGGTATACCTACATACAAGTATTGTTAATTCTGGTTTAAAATAATTATTGAATATATGTATCATACAAATATCAAGCATTATAAATAATTTAGGTACCTACAATAGCCTTCGGCGTCCATAACAAAACAAGATTTCGAAATATGGCACTGAAAAAAACGTATTTACTTTTACAAGGTATATATTTTATTGGGATTGTTTCTTCTTGTAAATTCATATTTAGGCTACACCATTTTTGTATTTTAACGGGTTTTAATCTCAAAATTACCACAAAATCATCTGTGAAAAAAAAGCAAACAGAAATATACAGGCCGAATTGATAACCTCCTCCTTTATTTTTGAAGTCGGTTAAATATCAAAAAGGTAACAGCCCTATAGCTATACGTCATAATTTCATCGCAGGGGCTTAGTTTCCTAACTGTATGTACGTAGTATATATCTGTCAACTGTGGTAATTAGTTATAAAAAACAATTGAACATACTGCAGAATATATTAAACAATAGATAGATTTGTTATGTATTTTTATATTCTAATTTATGCATTGTAAATCGATTAATTTGCAAACAATACGCGTATAAAACGAACACTTGAAATTATATAAAGCCTATTGCGAAGTAAATATAAGAAAGTAATGTAACATAAGCACGTGATAGGTATTAAGGTGGATTAGCTGCTCAAGGGAGCGGAAATATTACACAATCAGTTCAAAGGTTTCTGTGTAATTATACATTTTAATGCTTAGTTGACTGTCATGTGGATAATTGTTGGGAAATTATGATTAATATATATTGTATTGATGTTTTGATATTAAATTATTGAGTCGAAGTTAGTAAATGTATGATATTATACATACTTATTGGAACTTACAATTCCTGCTGCTATTTATAAATGATTAATAAGGCTTTTATCTCTGGAAATATATGTTTTATTCAGATCATTGTTTCTTGATTAATTCTTCAGTTAAGCAAGCTCTGTGATAAGGAAATAGGGTCGTAATCATAGAAGTAGGTACCTACTACGCCACCAATAGATATAAATGTTTTGCCGTTATCAATCAAGTGTCACTTTGAAATTGAATAAACGTGACAATCTACAATAACGGTGGTTTAGAGGTTATGAAACCGTTTGTATTGAATTTATTGGTTTTTATTTACACAATCTATGTTTAAGTAGAACAAACATTGACATGAAGTTTATTGGAAACAGACTGAAATTTATGAAACTGTTTGAGATGGATTTATATGTTAAATTGTAATCAAATATTAGAGAATAGTTTGTATAACTTCTATAATAAATTTACTCTTTATAATACAAGTTATGTATAATGTTATTTATTAATTTATATGCTACTTATACATCTTATATATAAAATTCTCGTGTCACAATGTTAGTCTGCATACTCCTCCGAAACGGGTGGACCGATTCTCATGAAATTTTCTGTGCATATCGGGTAAGTCTGAGAATCGGCCAACATCTATTTTTCATATGTACCACGGGCGAAGCCGGGGCGGACCGCTAGTATTATTATAACAAACAAAAAGTGACTGGACGTTGGTAGCAATAAATTTACAAAGATACGGTTTACAGTGACAAGTACGTGTATATTCAAGATAATTCAACAAAATTCCGTATCGCCAGTCGTATCACGACTGCAGAACAAAGTTAGGGATTGGCAGGAAATTGAATGAGAGCCGCGGGAGCGAATGTGTGCCAGCAGTAATGCCTTCCTGGTTACACTGCGTATGTGTGAAATATGCTTTACATTTGGGGTGTTATAGCTTATAGTATGGAATGTTTTGTTTGTGAAGTAAACTGTGAATATTGAATGGTTAAGGATAGGTAGAGACTACCTAATACCTATGATGACTACCGTACCGTAGAGTTATTGTTGTAGTTTAACTGTTTTTAGGATAAACTTTAAGATTCTTCTACTTCAAACGTAGCTCCACGTTAATAAACGTTATTTAATTTATCATTAATCTGTTCTTAAATAACAAATTTCACTACAAAAGTTTCTTCAGATATTATACACACATTTTATCGCGAAATTACTGGAAAATACCATTCGAATAAGTCCAATTTGATGTATCGTATTACACACAAGTACCCAACCCGATCCGAGGTATATTATTAATCCCTCACAACCCGTTCTCTCGAGACGAATTAATCACTAGGTAATCTCACGAAGTAAGAGTAACCGAACAAAATAAACAATGTTTCGCGCCGCGTTGCGCAATCATTGCTGAGTCACCAAGTAAGGGGACCATCAGAGCGTGACTCCAGCGAACTAGCTATGTCGTAATCTCAACTTACACAGTAAAAACGGCTTGGCCGTGAAAAAGTATTAAGGGCACGACTCTTATGTTATTGTTTTACTTTATGAGAACGATTTATTGCCCCTTTATTGTTCGCTATTATGGCCATTGTATCAAAATTGCGCGTGACAATAAAAATAGTTTAGCCATTGTAATTCTAAGTTTATGTTAATCACTTCGCATACCATTGTTCGCTAGTAATGAGCGAACATAATCAACTGTATAATCTCATTATCTATAAATAAGTATGGAAATCACATTCTTATACAACCAGTAAATGTGTGCTACAATATAGATCTATGCACAGTTCGTTTAACTGTATATTATGTTTTTATAAAAATTATACCATTAAACGCAGGTACCATGTAAAAGATAAAAATTTATGTCGACGAAATTGCCAAGAGAAATGAAAAGAAAAGTGTATTACACTTATCAGATGGCATTTTAATCTGTTGAGTACTCGTTTATTCTGTATATTTGTTGCAAGCGACTGTCATTATCCTACACTAGGAACCAGCCTAGCAAACAGCGCATAAAACTAAGTATTACAAGCCATATTAGACCAGGGTCGATAATTTTTGAAACAAAAAAAAATAGTAGTAGGA
>CAJQZM010010074.1:0-11298 GCA_907164665.1 Colias nastes | reverse complement strand
AAGCGGACGTTAGAGCTATTATTATAACAAAGTTTAACTAATAATTTCAATACTTTCCTTTCCCGTCGTAAAAAACAGGTCGAACAAGAAACATTCGCATGTTATACCTAATAATTTACGTCAGATAAAGTTGACACCGAGGTCAGCACAAACACTGACAATTTTATAGCCATAATCGCGCTTGTGTATACGTTTTATTCACGAAATCACAAGCAAATAAGCATTTATATACAAATAATATATATGGGCACGTACTCCTTTATGATTCAATAAGATACCTACATTCTGATATGTACTCTGCATCGATGCAATCGACACATCTTAAAACTTATAAGTCTCGTGACAATATCTACGTTGATAAATCATTGCAGCGCAGCCTAGGTACGATCACAATATTCAATAGAACGTTAGTCACGTACATCGGGTACACGATCGCGTGTATTCGACATTAGTGCCTTTTGTATCGCGGCCGTGTCGTGCGAGCGCGCGTTTGATACACTGAAAACTGTAAACGTGAAATCGTTCGTCTCCGCAAACAATGTTCAATGTTTTTTTCCTCTAGTTAAAATGTATACACGTTTTGTTTTTCGCATGCGAACGCACGTCGCCCGACGGCTGATTACGTCGTACAATGGCAGCGTCATTCATTTGACTCTACCCCACTCAATCTCGTTTATTATGAACGTGCAGCGAACGGGTTGGCTCGCCTTTCTCATTTTACATTTGCACATTTTGTTACACAAAATTCTTTTATGCCAATGTGTAAGTTTTACGACACGTAAGCCCGTGAGGAGGGTGGGTTACGGCCGTTTTTCCTATTTTAAATTCACGTCTAAAAGCTCTCGCAGGTTACTTTTATACTTTTGGTAAACTGTGTCAGTTTGATGCGTTTATGACATCAAACTTACCGAGCACTTGTCACCTCATAGGCTGAATTTTCCCCGATGTTCCCAAAATACAGAAAGGTTCTTTACTTGTAGTTCTATTTTTTGTATTGATATAAATTCAATATAATGCTACGTATTTAAAAAAGTTATAATGCACTGTCAAACTTACCACAAACGAGAGTTCATTTAACAAAATACAATTAGATCAAACGTCTTTTAAATAACATTACGAACATATTCAAAGACCTCATAACGGCGTTCCTACGATAAATTATTATTTTAGAAAAAAAAACACAAGCTCCTGTCATTTCAATCAAGTATAAGAGATCTGGAGAAATGAAATAATTTAAACATTTCCAAGCTGCTCAGGGTGCAGTCGTGACATTAATGAAAAGCATTGTAGGGACATTCTCAAAGAGCCCCCCGTTTCTAGGCCGAGTAATATTTTCCTTTGAGCCCTCATTCACTCGACGTTGCGTAAATAAATAACCCAAATCAGAACCCCTTCTAGCTTGTTACTTGCTATGAATTTCCTCTTTAAATTATCATCCTCATTGTGATTCTAAACGCTATGTTAATATGTCTAACGTGTTTGAATTAAGAATTCGAAGTCTTAAAAATACAACATATAATTTTAAGCACCCTAACGTCCTGCTATGCAAAACTAGATTTATATCTTGTTTACATTTGAGTATTTTTAATATGTTATTTTATTGAGTATATCATTGTGTAACTATCCACTATCAAGATATTAATATAAGAAAAAGAGAATAAAGACGAATTCAATTCATCATCATTACTCAAGAGGATTTTCATATAAGTTTAACTAAGAAAACATTTATGTAACAAGACACAATATCTTGAACGTTGACATCACTAAAAGAACGTAAAAACTGAATGCCGTCGTACGAGACAGGGTGGCGTAGGGTTGCAGTCCCCCAGTCCCGGTAAATTCATTACAAAAAGCGACACATAGCAGTGCCGCTTTAATAATTCCTCTCATTTGGTTCCCCCGGACCGCGAGACAATGCTAGCCTCGCCTAACGGTATCAATCAACTTCAAAGCCCCGCTCTATCTTTTTAGATACGATTTAGGGTTGACAATTTCGTGCAATCTATGGGACTCTCTTTAACGTCGGCAACTTAGGGTCCTGGCGTTCCAAGAAAAGGTAATGACAAATTTTATTAATCCCATAAATGAATAGACGTAGATAAAACGTGTTTTATGAATACGACACGTGATAGCCGCCGAGGTCTGTAAAAGTATGTGAATAACGCGTTAAAGAGATGGTTCTAAAACAACAGAATAATATTTATTTAAGTAAATTACTTGCCCGCATGCCTATGGAAGCTCTATTGAGCCTTGGACATTAGTATTACAATTCAATGTGTGCTTTGACTATATTATCGAGTTTCAGACAGGTCTTTTAATCAACGACTATTCCTAAATTGGTAATTTCTATTAAAAGTTGTAATTTGAATATGTATTTTACAAAATATGTATGCAAAGTTATAAAAACTGGCCTTTCAATAAACTTTCCGTATCTCTTTTTGTATCACTCTTAATAACTCGAGTTCTTAATTATTATTGATAAATATAAAAACTGGTGACTGTCATTCAGTATACATTAAATACTTTTTATAGCCCGTTTGACTGTCAGTCTGGATGTTCGTAGCCTTTTTATTATTCAACCACGTCTGAAGTACATATGAGTCATATTATGGTTAATGATCCAATTTATACTGTCACACATTATTAAAGGACAGTGCAAAAAATACAATTTTCTGTTAAACGTTTAATGAAAAAGCATAGCACAAAATTTGTATTATAGTTACAAATTTATAATCTAATTCAATTATTAAAATCAATTAAAAAGTATGTCATTCATTACAAATTAGTCATTCTTTAAAAAAGGCTTTGTCAATGTATTTCACTTTTACATTCAAATTGTTTTACCAAAGAAAAAAAAACTGTAGGAACCATATTTTACATCATTATCATCGAGTTCATTACAATCACGCAAAACATTATCACGTGTAACAAACGTGACGAGTATCGCACACATCCCTACAGTCTGTTGTCTATTCAAACGCCCAAAAGGTCCGTAAAGGGCCTTGTTATTTTCCCTGCACAACCCTATAGTGCGGGCCGCTCGGAGGACTGTCATCGACAATTCTTTTTATCGCGCAATGTGTGCGGCGGAGCGCCGGCCGCCGGCTGCGGGCCCCGCTTTGATCTCATCTTAATGAAATAGCTCAATGATATGCTTGCTTCGCAAATATTCACTTGCCCGTTTTTCGCTAGCCGCTAGCTACGTTACTTTTGTAAGGGAAACGGGAAATGAAAATCTCGATTGATGTGATTGTGTTCTTTTAATTTGTGAACGATTTGCTTTTGCCGATGTACTCTACTAGTGCACATTTTCACTTATATGTTTTCTTTATTTATAATGTCACTGTTTTCATCGATGTTACCATGTGAAAAGAAACTTATATTTTGTCCAAAGAAATAAAAACTATATTCCCACACGCTTACACCGTTCGCACAGGCACATACACAACAAAAATAATTAATTACATTCGAAAACAACGCAATTTCAACTTCAGTAGCTACAATCTTTTATCAGTGAACTATAGAGCGAGCGTGCAAAACCGACGATTCAATTCATCTCACCAGCGCACCAGCAGCTATAAATAAAAATTATCAACGGCACGCAAGTAGCAGGTTGTCGGATTTGTGCACAATTAAGCGGAGCTTATTGTCGAGTGCGGGGACGCTAACTGTGAATATCAAGTGTGAGCGCAAACAGCACCTAAGTACGAGGCTCACTTGTTCTCGCCACATGTGCTAATGAAAACACCCGTTGACGAATATAATGTAGTGTCGGACGAATTAAGCCCCTATTCCGTTACTTAACGCACAGACACTAAAATAAGAAGATGCAAGGAGCGTCTCGTTAAGCTCGATCTGTGTGGTGCAGACTGCACTTATCTAACTAAATAAAATGATAAAAAGTTCACCCGTATCGAATTTATTGTAAAGCAGTTCACACACTCCTGTTAAAACATTTATTTATATTTGGACGGTTCCAGATTTTTCGGAAATCCGTCATGCTAGTTGGCTACGATAGAAGGAAGTGTGTGTAAATTAGTCTGACTGGAAAAGGTAAATCAATAACGGCAACACCTCTCACTTAGATTAAGTCTTTTGGAAGGCGATGTTTACAGACGGATTCTCTATTGGATTTATCGAAAATGTCCCGTATAGTTAAACAAATTTTCAGTCAGTTCAAAGCGTTGATCGTATAAAATAAATTGATTGAACAATGTAAAGAACGCATAAAGAACATAGTAGACCGTGCAAAGTTAAAGTTAAACAATTACACAGCATTACATGAACATCTTTGTAATTTATATCACCTTTATATTAGCATCAAACTGAGACTTACCGAATCTTGGTCGTGCGCATTAGGAGTGGACGGCTGGGCGGGTCTCGGAGGAGGTGGATAGCCCTGAAAACACCGAGTAGACTTTAGCGAAATCAGCTATGTAGCGTAAAAAATAACGAGCTGTATTTCTACATAGCACGTTAAAAGTTGTGTTGTGTTTCGTTGGAAAATGTTTGAACAATGTTAAAATGAGTTTGAATCGTTGCAAAATGTATCATATTTTGTTTGAACGAAATTATTAAATTAAATTCACCGTCGCTGTTTAGTCTCTGCTCAGAACAACTATTGTCATAAAACGATTACATCGAAGTACCTACGTAAAATCATTCCCAGATTCACGCATAGAACGTTATTCATAACCATCGTTCCTAACCACAAAACTAGCCGCTCCGGCTAGAACAAATGTTTTATCGGCAGTAAACTCGTGTTATGCACTTGATGCAAACTCATTCTGGTAATGTTTCACGCACATACAGTGGGGCACCGGCCCTGAAGCGGCGGCCGGCTAGCTTGACCACTAAGTGTAATTAATTGAAAGCGACGCGGGCGCCTGCTGCGTGCACTAAACAATTCAGTTAGGATAACGGCTCCATTCGTATCGGCCGCCGTCCGTTTGAATAATACTCAATCCTAATCCAATCACGTTCGGGGCGCAATCATTGTTTAGAAATTGAAAGTGATAAACGGCGTATACTTTAATTTATATCGAGCCCGACATTATAGTTATTTTATTCTAACAGTCATGGTCCAGCGATTGGCTTTAGCAAATCAGTGTTTTTTCATCGTGACATTGAGAAGCGAATCATTGGCATATATGTGTGAAATGTTTGCTTATTTGAAAAAAGCAACATCATCCAAAGAAAAAGCAATCACACCAAGATTTACAACAAACATAGGGACATTATACTAAAACACCAGAAAACAACACTTATTATTATCGAAAGTTTATCGTTCGCGAGCAAAGACTAGCCTTAATAATTATCGACGTTAAAACTTGACCGGCTTGAGAGCAAAGCTGTTATATTCGCAACTCTCCGGACCGAGCTCGAGACTCGCGAGCTTAAAGACTTTCGATGCTTACAAAAGGCGATATCTTTTAATTCCACTTTTCAACTGAATCATTCCGTAAAAGGCTGAACGCGTATCGAATGAAATCGATGCATGAATTTCGAAATTCAACTCGCGCAAACATCGGATAGGTGGAACAAGCGCGCAATTACAAAGTTGAATACGCAAAATTAGTATTACTTTGTAGACGGACGGCAGCCGCCTATACCTATGCGTTTTGTGAATCAAAAATGCCATTCCAAATTGTTTGCTTTGTTTGAGTTAGAGTCCGATGCACGGATAGATGTTTGTATTTTACATCTACTGTTGATTATGTTTACTTGTGTTTGGTATTACGTCACTGCTATTAATTAAAGACTTTAAAACAATATAAAAAGCAGTTTATTTGGTATATTATAAATCAAAACAAACATCAAAAATCTTTTGAACAGTGAAAACAATTTATTACTTATGAATTTTATTATAAACCAATTAAATTAAGTTGCTAACTTAAAAAACGTTGAGCCACGAAGATCGAAAAAAACACTAGATAACCAGTTTCTTTGTAGGATATATTTATGAAGTAGGTAACATAATGACACATTCAACGTAAATAAATAACAGTTATAGTAGTCGGAAAATTTTAATACATAATATCTATAATTATCTATACATAAATAATACCAAATAACGACCAAAAAATAAATACATTTGCATACCTACGTAAACCGTTGAGGCGATGCTAAATTTTAATCATTATTAGACACTATGATGATTAATAAAATTTAATAAAAATAGATTCGCTATAATGTACAACAAAACAATACATTACATTAACTTTATATCTCTATTCAGTTCAATAATTGCCTTTACTATCTCGGTTTCAACTTACATAAGAAAAGCATAATATGATTTTATGATAATATCAGCAGTTAATTATAATAACTACTTAATGTTTTTATAGCTTACTTGAGTCATTATTTATCTTTAATTAGCGCTCAATTACTTATAAATAGTAAACATATTCTATTAATAAAACAATATACGTGTACGTATTTATCTAACGCCCACAATACGAATATAGAACACAAAAATTCGTCTAACTCGAAGCATTTAATAATCAAATGAACATTGCCAAACTTAATACCGACATTAAAACAATAAATAACACGAGAACCCATTCATAAATTGAGAATAAAATCATGACAGACCAAAAGCGAACGGGAGCTTTTCAGTAACAAATTCAAATGTATTATTTTGCGAGGTTCGCAAAAGGGAGAGAGCGTTATAATTTATCCAGCACGGCAATTCCCGACAACCCCCACGCTACAAGTCTACAATTCCATAGCGAGCGCTGACTGCGGCGCTCCGGCGAGCTCGACTTGCTGGAATCTAGAACATTTCGCAGTATTCTACGCTCCCAACAGCCGCACTCCAGCGATAACTCGCTCTTTATACTCCACAGACACTAAAGTCGCTTCTTACTTGCGAATACGAGTTCCGACTGAATGACGAGATTAAATCGAGTAAAAGTTGTTTAATGAAAGAGCGATCGCGACTCGACTGGCGTATAAAGGAAACTCATTATCGCGGGGTAAATTCAAAATAGTCTGTCACGTTCGACGTTATTCATCGTTAATTTTATGTTGCAAATAATATGTACCGTGAAAGGCGTATTTCAATACTGTTTTGCATAAAAGTAAGCATAGAACTTCGTTATAATTCGAGCTAATCGAGCCTCTGACAAATAACGTGTCTCGACAATAAAATAATGTGTAAAGTTTTTACTGACGAAGCGAGTGTGGGGCTAGGGAACGACAAAGCTGTCGCACACAGCGGCGTTCAGTGGGGGAATATAAAGCGGGCCGGAGCCGGCAGGCAGAACACAATATCTTGTCAGGCGCTGTCCACCTTCGAGCCACAATCCAATTTGAGGATCCTATATATCTGACTCATCGCCGCCGGTCGCTCGCAATAATGTTGTGATAAAGAATAAAATAATTAATCGAGATATCGATATAACATAAAGCGTCGACAAATTAAAATCGAAACCAATTTATTAGGACATTTGTAATAAAAGACCAATGTAATTAATGTTGTTTCAGTGCTAGTCCAGTAAAATATAATTAGTGATTCCTCATTACGGCGCGGCATGGCCCCTCTGGACGTTCGTGCGTCTGCCGGCTTATGGTTATTAATAACGCCGGCCGCCCGCCCCGCCCCGCACCCCCTCTCGTCCCCCTGTACGCCCGCGTTGCTGCACGTCTGACATTTTAATTCCGGAGCCGTAGCTATATGTCCATTGCGCGCCTTCGCTATCGATAAACATATTTTTATCGATATTTTCTTTCCCAGTCTATCGAAGTCCATTATCAGAATCTAGCGATACATTCAATAATAACAATAAAAGTGGTAAAAACCCCGCCTCGTTTATGTCTCTATTCGACGCCAGCTATATTAAAACATTCAATTGCAGCAATGTTCATAAAATAATAGAGGCCGTAATAAGAGAGTCGTCGCGTCGGTCGGTGTACGTTTGGGAACGATAAAAACGTTTACAATAGCATCGAGCGAGGCCCATGAACATCACTAGCTACAAATGCTACAATGGCGGTCGGGCGAACGCAGGTCGAGCGCAACATGGCTGCCTGGTAGGCGGTTCGAGCGAGCGAGACGGTGCGACGACCGGGTAGCGCGCTCCCGCTCGCACTCGCACGCAACGCTCGCATCGATCTCCGCTCGCTGTACTCGCCCCCAGCACCAGAAAGGCGGAACTAACAAAATTACAAAGCGCTTTCGAGCCGCTAATCATAAAATAAGATACGACGTTTCATTTCGACCGTACGACTCTCGAGCGATCACGATGCTGGAATGGTCCTTGACTCTCAAAATTCTCCACTGACATCGTAGAGTATTAACCGCGCGTCGCTTCGAGTTTTGTATAAGCTCGGACGGAGTTTTAGATTTATGTTTTCCCTTCGTCGTCGAATTGAAACCGTTCTAGTTCTTCGGTCGGAGACTAGCACTAGTATGCAATTTAGTAATAAAGTCTAGTAAATTGCTGCGCTACAAGACAATTGGATTAGCCAGTACAAATGTTAAGGGAGTTGGAATTTTTAATTACGTTAGTTACTTTGATTTATAAAGAGAGAATTTCTCTTGGTCGAGCGGAGCAAAGACATACAAAAGCAAATTTACGACAACGTTTGTAGCGCACCGTTTGAGTTGAAGTTAGGATAAAGTGCAACTGGGACTTAGTTTAATTCAGGATCTGTAGAATCGACAGTGTGCCCCTCGCGGCTCAAATGTTCCGTGCATTTCACGATATCTGAGTGACGTTTAATTTTTGCTCCCCACGAGACGTGCTCGTAACATAAAAAGGTTTTAGATATCGCATGCCACATTTATTGCGAATATCATCTAAAATAAATATCTTAATGGATAAGCCGAAGTCACTTTACATATTGGGTACATTTGTATTCGCTTTGTTTTTGAGGAGATATGCAAAATAATATTGTGATAAATAATTTGTATTAAGGAAATGTCTATTTTTATTACGTACTGTACGATATGTATAAGGTACTTAAATAATTATTAGCATAACAATTAAATGTTTACACAATTACCTAGTCAACTAAAGCCATTCCTTCAGATCACATTAAATATTTGCTTCAACAATTCTTTCAAAACACAGCTAAAATGACTCAGACTTTTCAGCTCAACGAAAAAAGAGCAAGAGCAGCGGCGAGCACGCAAAAGTCTAGTTTATCATATAAATCGCATGGACGGCGGGCAACAAGACGAGGCGGCATGCAAATGCAATTCAACATGTGCGCTAAGTCTCTATTATACTGTCAGCACTCGGCGGCTCGGCCACGTGCGCCCCATACGTACGGAGCGCGAGAAATATGTAAATTGAAGGAAGCGTGCCAAAAACTCTCAACGCTACGTGTGTTTGTTGTAGGAACTAGGAACGCCGCTCGACCGACACCTCCGACTATCGTGATAATTCACACGTGAATTAACCGTACACGCCGACACCATAGAGCTCTATGGCATTGAAATTGAATTAAACTTCGAATGAAGCAAGATGTGCGACTTGGGCCATTTAGCAAATCGGCAAGAAATTTCGTTAGTTTTTTCCATATCATGTCATAGATACGTAACATGAAAATTTTACAAATTCCCCTCATGATGACACACTGAAGTGTAAAATACATTCCACTTCTATTCTGAAGTTAATAGGTATCTTCCACAGTGCAAAAAAATCTTACAAGACCTATCATCAGGAACATCGTTCATCATCTACCATTAAATTCATTAAAAGATTAATAACGCCGCGCAAGAATCTATGTCGATCGCTTAAGTACAATTTATTACCTACTTAGTAAAAAGTAAATCTACACTGAATAAAATTCACTTGCAAAAAAACTTGTAAGAATGACGTTCGAGCGTGTTGCAAGCATAATCGCTTATCTAGAAATTACGTCAAGGTTGTGGTCAGCTTGGTAATAATTTCAAGACCAATTATAGGTATCATTAAATGAAAATAAAATGTATGATAAAGCTATTTTTAACTGAAGCGTGAAATTCAGTTGTGCCTGATAAATGATTAGATATAAAGGAGGCTTACCTGATGTCTACAGGCATATTATGTGTGGATAGATTTACTTTTTAAAAAACACATAGGTATATTAATAAGTAAAATTTTAAAACCTAGCCTAAAAATTCGCTACAGCCGCAATAGACCACAGCATAGATACTTTCGGAAATTTCAGATATGTCAGAGATTTAAGATCAAAATAACAAACATTATTATTTAAATTTTAAACAGAAAGGTCATAGTTTATTAGGTTGAAACTAAATTAAATATTGGTTGATAATTAATATTATATTGCAATTGGAATATAATATGGAATGTAATACGTAGGTACCTACCTAAGTAAAAATTATTATAATGAATTAATGTTTTTATTGTGTTATGGAGTTTTACGTTCAATCATTAGTATGAATCATCATAATTATTATTATCTATGAAAACACTTTTAACTTTTATCAATTCATTGATATCGTTCAAATTCCATTTACAATACGTTTACATTATATTATTTTGATACCACTGAAGGGTCCCCCGGACACATATTGATATAAAAAGTGATTTTCATACTATATCTTTTGTTGAATACGTAAACTGCATGATTTGAGCCTAACACACCTCTAAACCGGTTAGTTACATACGAGCTTGTTCTTATTAAAACCATCCCACAGTATGATAACACAAACAGTAGTTAGAGGGGATGGTAATTTTTAAAAATTGCGTACGCCCGCCAGCAGTTTAACGGCTGGCGATAACAGTAAAGTTCATACTGAAAGCATTCACCGAGTCTCGTGGATTATTCGACCATACCCATCGCATATTCGGTAGGTGCAATTTCGTTAACGTTACAGATTTCCATATAAAATAACGTGGCCGCGTTATGGCTTTCAAAAAATGTGCGGCGATGTTTAAACGAATACTTACTCTTATTATCATCGTGTAGGTAAAAGGGATATATTATTAGATTTCTTTATAAGAGATGATATTATAAATACAATATTACGTTATCAAACTATTTAAAGACAAACATAAAAAGTGCATCGCAAAAAAATACACAACATTACCGAGTCAATAGAAAAAAAAAGTGTAACTTATACCGACATTATGGCAGTTAAATTATTCAGCATTATTCATATTATATGGTAATTAGTTGTATTTTTTCCTCGCGCTGTTTACGTCACAGTAGCGAGCAGTAAGTGCAGACCTTGGCCAAATATAATTAATATCCCACGGTTAGTAATTTGCTTATGCCTTCACTAGTTGGTTGAGACTAGGGTTGCCAACCGTACTCTAAAATAGAGTATTGTACTCTATATCA
>CAJQZM010010069.1:0-10387 GCA_907164665.1 Colias nastes | reverse complement strand
AGCCAGGCTCGGCTCGCGTGTTTTCGCGTCGTTTAATCGCACCTTTATAAAAATTATATTTTTCTAAGAAAATAACATTAAAACGGTTCGACCAATTAAAAGTCTAGCAAAAGCTAAGCACTAGTAATAAAATCAGGAACACTATAATAAATGTCTAAAATTATTTGCCTTGAATATTTAACGATATGCTAACTCTAGTTGATGAAGTTTGTAGATACTCAGCGGGTTCAACAACCTTATGTATTAATAATAATTTATTATCTATGGTTTATTTATTTATTTATTTATAACACTTCATCGTACAAAACAATGTAGGAAATGTGGTACAAATTAATGAGGTACAAAAATTTTGCACAATAGGCGGCCTTATTGCTACACAGCAATCTCTGCCAGGCAACCTGGTAGGAAAGGAAATGTGAGAAGAATAAGGATAGCGCAAAAAAAAATAAAGAAAGAATATATTAAAAAAATGCCTACATACTACATAAACTGGTTCTATAAGATTGCTCTCAATTTGATAGATTTTTTTATAATTCAGTAACAAAATTCTTATGGGCAGGTGCGATATCGAAAAAAAAACAAGAAAGAAACAGATATTTCGTAACAATTGTATTTATTTAAAACTTAATATTATAATTAAAATCTATACAATGCGAAGCAGACGACGACTAATAAATAATATTGTAGTGTCCTTTTTAATTAATTCTTTAAAAAGCATACATTATAATATTCTATAAGAATTATAAAAAAACTGTCTGTAACGCTAATCCCCAAAATGGATGAACTGGTTTTGATAGGAACTTTGTTCTTCACCAATAGATCTGGTCATATGGTGACAAAAGCTTCGTCTAGTTTTAATATGGAACAATATAATAATATTATGCCTTTTCTGTTATTATATGCAGGAACGGGCGAAAATAATTTATTAATACTATTTTTCGTTGCATGTTCATTTATTATTTAATTTGGTATGACAATTCTCTTTCGTTTTTCTTATGTCTTTGGTTTCCCGGACCTCGAAATCGCTATCGAGATAGCGTCTCCGGAGTCACTTTTAGAGTTACTTATTGCATCATTACTATTGCAATTATCACATGGTAATTTGCCAAAATCGTCTTGATTATCTTGTCTAATGTCCTGGGAATGCGGGAAATTCTGCGGTCCAGGTCCCCAATTGTTTCCAAATCTATGATGCCAGGGTGGAGGAGGTCCTGGTGGCCAGAATGGCGGTGGTGGTGGCCAGAATGGTGGGTGAGGGTGTCCATTTGGACCACAGTCTTCAGCAGATCGCTGCAAGCGGCTTAGAATAATGCTTTCTGAAAAAAATACCATATTTTATGAAATATCAATATATACTTTTTTATCATTTTCTAATAACTGTTTATGATTTTATAAAATTTTACAAATGTAGATATTCAAAAATTACATTGGTTAGCTCAATCGAAAATTAATTAATATTTTTATAAAAGTAAACAAATAAAAATGTCACTTAAAAATATCGCCTTAATATTTTTTTATAATGTATTTAAATTATAGATAACTGCCAAAAACTTACGATTATTATCTATGGGCAAACAGCTGGCCACATAAAATGCCGCGAAAAATAAAAAGCCTAACCTCAACATTCTGGTGTGTTTCGGAGATATGCTAAAATAACGGAGATGCAACAAATTTTATAGTTTTCAACGATATTTATAAGACAAATTGACAGTCTTACTAAGAATTCCCAATAACGCCTAGATGATAATAAAAAATGTAAAGTGATATTAAATCAGATTACATATCCTCGAAGTTTGTTTTTGATGTAATATGTTTGTCGGACAATGTTTGACAATTTAATTAGTGATTTAAAAAAGGATTTTCCAATGTAAACTACAAAATTATATAGTAATATCCGTATTGACTACGACAACTCTGGGTAATTTTTATGAAATGATTACTGTGTAAACTGCAGATTTATCTCTTCTTTGGAAGGTGATGTTAACTTAATTTATTTCTAGAATGTTAAATAATTAACATAAATATGTTAATAAAATAATTAACATATTTAAATAAAAAATCAAATGTGTTGCTAAGCGCAAATCTCTAAAACGGCTCGACTAAAAAACTATTTTTTATATTTTTGTAAAGACAGTTTTACGGAGAGAAAACTGACAAAAGGCATATCGGCGATGGCCTGATGGGGCACTATAATATCGTAATATCTACGGATATAGGGTTTTAATAGTAATTAAAATTTTTATTGCTAACCATAAAGAGATAAGAGATTAACTACTTTGTGCATTTTCTTTTGTTACATTTTTTTATTTTTAAATAAATCTAAATAGGTAAGTACTAATGAGCTGATTTTAATTGTATGATTAATTGAATATATTTTGTATTTTATATGGAATAATTAATTGGTTACGATAAAATTCTTATAACGCATACTAAAGATGAAGAGTTAGAGTTTGAAATTAAAGAAAAAAAATAAGTATCAAAAATTGGGTTCTCTATACTTAAAAGTCTCATCTCTATAAAATTATTTACTTTTGTACTGAAACAATTAGGTTCATAAAATACTTCATACAAAACAAACGCAAATCAAATCGGATGTTTGATTTTACAAACAAAATCTTAGCAAAGACACCTTATAAACAAATTGCCTTTAACGTGTTGACCGTAGGCGTAACATTTAGAGTTTAGACGATCCTTTAATATTCTATCCACGTCTTACTACTAACCCTGGTAATAATTATACAATCTAGATAATATATTTCATTTATTCTGCTATAATGGCATAAAAATAAAATATTTATTTTCAGTCTCCTTGAGATATCTGTATTATTTTGGTATCAATAAAGCAAGCCATAGACTAAATACTCTGGCCGAAATTCTTCTCATAATAAAATGTTATATATAAGGTTATAATAATTATATTCTATCAAAGTATGAGATAGAAAAGAAATATGAAAAGAAATTATGTCTTTTGTTTTAAAACATTACAAAGCTGTAGATATGAAATAAGCTTGAAATAAGGAAAAAAGTTCGATAAATTTTTTACATCTGTGAAAATAGTTTATGGCTATACAAAATTATAATAATTTGTAATTTTGTTTAGAATTTATAATGGAAATAATGTATAATAATATAAGCTTTAGCTGCTATTTGGTTTTATTTGGCGGCTGGTCTATATAATTAAGGTTTGTAAGTTTATACATGCAAATCCTACATTCAATGACTAAAAAAATAGTTCAGATAATTTTTGAAGACCTACATTCCTTCTGTAAACTCGAAGTTAAGGTCAGGTTTCTTACTAATATATTTTAATATTAAGTTTAATACCATTCTAATTTTATTATTCGTACATATGAGTAGGTAGTATTTATTTTAAAATAAAATAATGTAATTTTGTGTGTTTTTTTAAATAATAAAGGTGTTTTACGTGTTGCCGAATTAATAAAGCATATTAACTGGACATATTTAACTTTAATTGAATAGGTATAGGCATATAAAAACAACAAAAATACATTTTTAACAGCGATTTATTCTCATAAATAATTACAACATAACACAACAATTCACATTTTCACATTGATTTAACCCCCAATAGAAACGGCGACTGCGTTGCCGTTATGACTCCTAGCGTTACTAAGGGCATAACCGCCTTTACCACCGCAAGTACTGCACCCAGCGTTCTGCGCTGACTCCAGACCTTGTGAAGCGAGGTTCAAAGCTCCACTAAGCGATGCAGATACGTCCTTGTTACCTGAGCTACCTCCACTAGCCTGCGATCCACTAGCTACACCTGTTTGTTCATTACTATCAGCTGCCTGGTATTTGGAACTTCCGAAACCGTTACCGCTTCCGTAACCATGGCTGAAGCCGCGACCATGACCATATACATAGCCTCCTTGACCGCCAAACTGCGATCCGGATTGCTGTTGACCTAAGCCGAAGCCTCCTTGTGCAGAGGCTTGGTTGTTAGCACTTGAGCCAGCTAAAGCACCGCCATTTCCGCTGGATTGTTGTCCAAGTGCAGAAACCTGTTGACTTTGTTGTCCTAAGTCATTGCTCTGTTGAGCTTTTTGTCCAAAATCACCACTTTGAGCAATTCCATATCCATGTTTGGAACCTTGACCGTGACCAAAACCGAATCCAAAACCACCTTGACTGCCAGAGCCAGTTTGTTGTTGTCCTGATGATCCGCTTCCTTGTGCAGCATCAGAGGCTTGGCTATTGGCACCCGAACCAGCTAATCCTCCATTATTTCCGCTAGCTTGTTGACCTTGTTGTCCAAAGCCACTACTCTGTTGTGTTTGTTGTTCTAAATTGCCACTCTGGGAACCGTGGCCATGGCCAAAACCGAATCCGTAACCACCTTGACCACCAAAACCAGAACCGGAGCCAGATTGTTGCTGTTGACCGGATAGACCAAAACCACTTTGAGAATTAGAGGCTTGGCTGCTAGCAGAAGATCCAGCAAATCCAGCACCACTTCCACCTTGATTTTGTCCAAATCCACCGGCTTGATTTAGTTGTCCAGCTCCAGAACTCTGTCCTAATCCGTTACTTTGTTGTGTTTGTTGTCCTTGTTCATAATGTCGATTAAAGCCACCTTGCCCGCTTTGTTTATCAAATCCACCAGCCTGTTGACTTTGCTGTTCAAATGCACCACCTTCTTTATGTTGATGAGCAAATCCACCTCCTTGTTGTTTTTGTTGGCCGAATTCACTTTCAGATTCATGACCGTTTATCAACGCAGCCCCTTGACCTTCGTCACCACCTTGACCAAAGGAAGAGTTTTCAGAATGAGAACTACTGAAACCGCCCTGTCCCTGTGATTGAGCATCATTATTTCCAGCACCAGCACCAGTAGCACCAAAACCATCCGTTTGACCTTGGCTTCCTCCTTGTCCTGCAAATACACCTTGTGCGCCAAACGTTTTCTGTCCTCCAGCTTTTAAACTGAAGTGGGATTCTTTGACCTTTTTGAACGAAGAGAATTCTCCGAAACCGCCTCCTACAGATTTTCCACCAAAGGCACCCCCTGACTGTCCATCAGCGGCACCTCCGTTTCCACTACTGGCTCCTTCAAATCCACCAAAAGCACCACCGGACTGAACATTGTATTGACCCGATTGGCCTTCATCACATCCTTCAGCTTGCCCACCAGGTGCAACAGACGCTAATGATAGGGCCTCTCCAGTGTTTTGTCCAGCATTAGCTGAAGCAGATGCTCCACTAAATACTCCTTGAGCACGGCCATCAGAAGACTTTGCTATTCCGCTCCAATTCTTCGTGTGAAATAATGGGAATGGTGGAGGCGGTGGTGGCGGTAACGGTGGGTGGTCCAGGAAACCTGAAAATAAATTAATTGTATTAAAGCTCATATAATATACTGACAAAATGAAGTACATATCTATAAAAATAGACATAATTCGTGTTTTCGGAGCTCAAGTTTGTATTAAAATTTAGCACTTCATAGTTACGTCATTACTCTCAGCGTTTATTAAAAGGCTCATTGTATAAACCTTAAGTAATTACAATTGAAATTACCTGGATATCCATGCGCTGCTCCAAGAGCAGCACAAATTGCTACAGTTAAAAAGAACACACTCAATTTTGTCATCTTGTTGAGATCGCTGTGCAGTCTGACCTAGTACAGCTCGATGCTATCATTTTATAGCCAGCATAAATAGGCAAATCCTGCTTTCCAAGAATATTTAGTTTTAGTCAACCTGATAAGTGATAATAAACACGGTCAATATAACACCGATCTAAGAAAACTCACACGAGTTGTTAGATTTGTCTAAAATGTATATAAATTGATAAGGTTGGAAAAACCCGCCTTATAATGTTTTCATTTTATTAAGATCTAATTTTCCGCCCACGTAGTGAAAGGAAATTCCCGTGGAAATAAAAGGTTATGTCACTCTCTAACCTCCAAATTCCAGCCACAAAATATTATTGCATCAAATCGATCTATTTATAAGACGCGAAAGAAACAGAGAAATAAATATACTTTCGCATTAATAATAATAAAAAGTTTGGAAAATCCAAAAGTGCACGACTCATAATGCTCATTTAATTATGAAATATAAAAAAAAAAAAAAAAAAAATATATATATAGATATACAGTCTTGTAGTTTTCGTTTTTTATTAATTGCAATTAAACGACACTGAATTAATTAATCATTCGCATTCAGTGACCTACAATCGTCAATTAGAATATTTAAAAAATAAAATTAACTCAAATGATGGATTTTTTCACAAGTTATAGTGTTTTCAGGTTTCACACATGACGGACAGGAAAATTTTTTGACCTATTTCGGTGTTTTTTTCCAATTCTATTGAAGTAAATCAATTTTTAAAAAGTATGGGATTAATCTCCATTAAATTATCTCGACAATAGTATGCAAAATATCTTGATTCCGTGAACTAACAAGGCTATAATAATAAGAATAGCTGCAAAAATGAGGCGAAAAAAATTTTTCGATCGTAAAGCACTCTCTGATGCTTCGCATCATGGTCGTGCAATAAGTAAGGACTAGTGACGCCCATGACTTTATCCGCGCTATACAGGTATAATTCTAATTATTATTTTTTTAATTTGGCAACATCACCCTTCCGAATATCAGTTAAACCATCATCAAAATTCAGATCCGATCAGACATATAAGAATACAGGATCTGGTAAACTTTTACGGTAGAGTTCAACTTTTGCGGCGGCAGAAATCATAACGGCGACTATTGCGTTTGTTGATTTCTTCATTGAGTCTTATAAATCACTACAACTTATGTCAAGAGTCGATCTGATAAAATACACTGACAAGGGAAATTCGATATTCAGCAGTTACAAGTACTTCATATAAAGTGTTTTACTTGTTGTGGGCACCGACTTTGACTTCATTTTTATTGTAAGTCGTTTAGTTCTTGTTAATCATCTTAACAATCTTGTTTATCCTTAGTAAAATTATTAAATTTGTAGAAATAATTGATGTTCATTAGTGTTAAATTAACAGACCTTAGCAGTTAGGTCACATCGATGCATTTTAATACTAATTGTTATAAAATAACTAGGTAGCCAAAGCTAGCCCATTATAGGTATATAATATTATGATCAACTTCGTTCTAAAAACTTCTAATTATTCTGACAGAAAACAAGTTATACCTAGTTATAAGTTTGGTTTTATGTATAACCCACGATTTTTTATTAATTCCAATTGGAATTTTGTGGATCGCTTTGTAATTACAAAGCGATGTATTCTAGGATCGCTTTTCATTATATTCTAGTATGTTCTTAGTCTCAAGAACAGACTAACCTTAAAATTATAATTAAAGAATCAAAATAAAAACATTACCAATGCTCTTATTTCGTCTCAATTCCAGTAATATTTGTTCAAGCAATACACACTACTCTAATAACGTTGTTATTGTATAAAACGAGAGAATATTTCAACTTATATGTCAGTCGACGCCAAGTGTTACTAAAAATGGCGCGTTTTAACTTAATTTGTTTAACATTTTTGGTGATTTTGGGACTTGCTCTTGCAGGTGATAATATTAATAAGATGTTATCGAATTATTGATATTGGTTTTGGAGTTTTGCCTTAGTTGGAAGTGATATTAATAAGCACAGCTTCGCAATTCACTGTTCTGAATAATCTTATCTCATTTTATAAGAACCTACCTATAAATTATTAAAAAGATGTGAATATAATCGATATAGATTTAAGACAGACCTAATTAGCAAAGATTTAAATGACTTTAAATTAACGATTCAATCCGTTTATCAATGTTACCTAAGTTTCCCAATTATCCTAATTCGTGTGTCTAAATTATTTCGTGTAATAATTACTACGAGGTATATAAATATTACTTCGTTACAGGTGTACGATTACCTCGATCTCCTCAATTTGGTGGTAGACCAGGAGGTTTTGGCCAAGGTGGTTTCGGCCAAGGTGGTTTCGGCCAAGGCCGTTTTGGCCAAGGCGGTTTCGGCAATGGCGGGTTTGGGCAAGGTGGTTTTGGGAACGGTGGCTTTGGACAAGGTGGTTTTGGGAACGGCGGGTTTGGCCAAGGTGGTTTCGGACAACGAGGTTTTGGACAAGGTGGTTTCGGACAACGAGGTTTTGGACAAGGTGGTTTCGGACAAGGTCGTGGACAAGGTGCAGGCTTCGGCAACGGTGGTTTCGGACAAAACGGTTTTGGCCAAGGTGGTTTTGGACGGGGTTTTGGAGGATAAATTGAGTGATTTATAAGAGAACTAAGGAACGGTTTCTATTGAGATGATTGATTTAATGATGTTCTCGGCTTTCAGATAATTTTATTTTTTTATTTATTTTTTAAACTACGTTAATATGTTTTTTATGTGATACTAATGTTATTTAATAAATGTATAAAATGTATAAAATGTTTAAATCTTTTTATTTATTAAAGTATTTACCTTTGAACCTACCATGTATAAAATATAGCACCTATGTATTTTTATAATCTGAAACAAAGACAGAAAATGAAAAAACTAACAGAGTTTTATTTGAAATCTGATCTCCTCTGATTATTTGATGATTATTTAACTTATCAATGTAATTTAGTAGATACATTTTAATAAATGTTACAAAAACTAAGTAAAACTCATCCAATTAATATTATTATCATTTGTGTGATAAAAACATCGCATTATTCCAAAAAAAATTCTAGTTGTTCTGTTAAAAACAGTTTTATATATTTTGTAACTCAATATTTTTTATTCATTCTAATATAAATCTAAATTATAAACATTGTAATGTAAGATGTGCTAATTCATATGCGAGGGTGTTCCATGTAAATGATTTTCAAGTACAGTTCAATTATAATGCACTCAGACGTTGTGGATGACGTCATAACAAATACCCATTTATATGTTTGCTTTTCAATTCTGTGGGATTTCGCGGTATTAATTTGATCAAATTCTTGAAATATTTAGCAAATTATATAAATAAACAAATGTAGGTCACCTTTTCATTATAATTATGCACTTCTAATAAGAATTGAACTTAAAATATTAGTTGTAGTATTTTTATTATTCAGATATACTGTTCAATTAATTTTTGTTTGTATTTTTGTCACAGCCATTAATAAGAATCTCTCTCATACATAAAAAAGACGGTGTTTCTATTATTTGTTACCCAGTTAAAAAAAAAGGCAAACTGAAGAAAGTATTTCTTAAAACTTTTAATAAATCAAATATATTTACATGAGGGTTGTTTAACATGAACTCCTTATTTTAAGAAATTGAAATTATTAACTCACTCAAAAATAACTTTGTAACAACAGGTTTCCAACGAGATACGTTCAAAAATAATTGATTTAAATGTAACCATAGGTTAATAAGGTCAAAGGTACCTACTTAAATAAAAAAAAAACATTTTATCTTTTACACGTTTATTAAATAATTCTCTATCACATAATGCCAAACTTATAAAGTTTTAAAGAAGCAATTAAGAACACAATTATTTTTAGACCGATTAAATAATGAAATCAATAAAGTCAATCGAAACTGTTATGTTATAAATACATTTTTGTGAGCTTTTCAAATTATCCACTCCTTCAAAACCACCATTGCTATTTATTTTCCAAGACCACCTAATCCGAAACTGCCGTTGCAGAAAGCGCCTTGTCCGAAGCCTCCAAAGCCTCCCCTAGAGCCACTTTGCCCGAAACCGCCACTTCCTTGGCCGGAACCTCTTTGCCCAAAACCAGAACCACCCGGTCTACCACCAAATTGAGGTGATCGGGGTAATCGCAAACCTACAACGAATTGATACAAATAGTTACACGTTACATGCTATAAATAACATAAATTAATTGACACTTTTGAGCAGTTGATGAAACTGGAACTTGGAAATAAAATCTTTCGTCACATTCATATTTACTTTTTATGAGCAGGGTTTGTCTGATCTCGCCACAACTTACGAGGTAATTACATCGGCATTAAATGCCGATGTAATTTATATATTCTCTCTTTAATATTTTATAGAAAGGTCTTACAAAATCAGAATACTGATCTTAAGTTATGGAAATTAAGAACAAGTTTAAAAATTTAGAAAACTTCTTAAATTCTAATCGTCGGGCCAAGTAGGGACTGGAAATAAACAAACATAAGAAAGAACAACAAAACAGCTTAAAAATCAAGGCATTCGTTAAACTGACAACAGCTGTTGTTATAATCACTATCACTATCACTACATAGTATAAACTATAAAACAAAGTCGCTTTCTCTGTCCCTATGTCCCTATGTCCCTTTGTATGCTTAAATCTTTGAAACTACGCAACGGATTTTGATGCGGTTTTTTTTAATAGATAGAGTGATTCAAGAGAAAGGTTTATATGTATAATAACATCCATTAAATAGTGGAGAAGTACTG
>CAJQZM010010057.1:0-10446 GCA_907164665.1 Colias nastes | reverse complement strand
AACCCTTTGTGCGCGAGCCCGACTCGCACTTGGCCGGTTTTATATTTAGAATGTAATTTTTATGTGCTAAACTATACGTACATACAATTTCTGCGACGGTCTTTGTCTTACCAAGATCCTATATATCTTAAATTTTATACAGTTGACAAATTGACTTTAAAAAAGTACGCTCTTATTTAGAGTTAATTAGTTTTGGTTAAAATAAATTACCATTTCCCAAGGCTGGTTAGTTTTTGCTTCAAGGAAAACATCAAAATATAAATATTACGGAGCCTTACAACAATTCACTTTAAATTTAATATTTGGATAAAGCTTACGGTAAGACAGCGTTGTCGGCCAGATTAACTTTATTAAAAACTTGGCGTAAGCTCAAAAAATTCAATTTCAATTTGGGAGTATTTAAATTTTAATTAACTTGACTTTAATCTTGCAATAATACTCGTGCAATGACCCGACTTTGTTCGCATTTGTCTATGGAAATGAGAATTTTTTTAAATAGGTTTTTAGATGGATTTTCAAAGATTATCAAAGATTATATTTTAGTGTTTATTTTGCTTTTAAGTTTATGAATTTATGATTATGAGATGAAAAATGGAAAACCATGTCGTATAAGTATCGTTTATTTTGTAGTAGATAATGAAATAACTACCCTAAACTATATCTTAGTGCGAAATCTCAAACATGTATATTTTTTTATTTAAATACAGTTGCCCACTTCGATAAAGGTTTGTATCTTTAATTTGAAGTTTGTTAGGTACCTATATATTGAAATCTGTCTGCAATTTTAACTCTCTGTTAAAGTTTTTTCTCAGTTTCAGAATCGTAACTGAACGCCATTAAAAACAAGACAACTTTTACGTTTCACTTACAGACGGTAATGCCATTGAAATGGGTTTTTTAACTAAAAAGTGTTACGAAACTTTGGAAAACTTATTAAAAGAAACTTGATAGACGTCTGGTAAGGTAGGGGGATTTTATTGAAAGTCAGTTGGCTTTAAATAGACCAAATCGATACTTCAAGTTGCTAAAAAAGTTTTCAAATCAGTTCTGATAAATAAAAAACATTTTAATACTGCAAAAATATCATGTGGCATTCGGGTAACAAGTAGCCTAAGGGCTAATCCAAACATCATCACATCTATCTTTATATAAAATGCACTGAGATAGATTATAGGTAGGTACTATGTATATTTGTACATTGGCTACAACGCTCGATTTCATATGTGAAAAACTAAAGTAACTACAAATTACAATACGCATATTATGAAAGGAAAGAATAAAATTATAAAATGACACACAGATTATACATATCCATTCCACAATAATCCAGTTTCAGAAAAAGCTTCTTTGTAAGCTATAAGCCACCAGTAACGTTATTACGGTGACTCAATGCAATAAAAATATCGTCGGGCTCCAATAAATTACGATGTAATTTCTTTCTGAATAAATTTACAGTCGTTTATACCTCCCTGGCGTAGTGTGATCTTGTATGAAGTGGAAGAAATAATGGGTCGGTTTGGAATTTTGTGTCTATCTCAGAAATATTACTGTTTTTGAAATTAGGGCCCGTCTTAAGACATTTTACAATTAGAGATCTTTTCAAACGCATTTAGAACAAAGAAAGAATGCTCTATGCATGTTTACACTAAAATAATTTGGGTAGTCGGGTTAGAATGAGCTTTGTAAATGCACCGTTATAATAGGACAATTTCGAACAACTTAATTAAAAGAATTGACAAAATTAATTACAAATTGTTAAAGAATTATACGTGTGAAATCTATAAATATTTGACGTGAGAAACTTAGTAGGTATAATAACACAATCATGTGAAGCTAAATTGTATACGTGCGAATCAAGATACTACTTCTGTGAAAATTTTGTTTGTTTTGACGCTTCGTAATAGTGAAATTATAAAAAAAATCAGTGTGCCATACTTAATCACAAAAAGGATCGTCCTTTAATCGCTAAATAAATAATACATAGGTATCCTATTAATATTATAAAGGCGAAAGTTTGTATGGATGTTTGTTACTCTTTCACGTAAAAACTACTGAACCGATTACAATGAAATTTAGCACACATATAGAAGGTAACTTGGATTAACACATAGGGTAGGTTTTATCCCGGAAATCCCACGGGAACGGGAACTATGCGGGTTTTCCTTTGAAAACGCGGGCGAAGCCGCGGGCGGAAATCTAGTAATCATATAATTTTACATCAAATTACTTGATTTCTATGTGCGAATATACCATTCACACATACCTTTCGATATTTTAAAACTTTTGGATGAAAGAATGAAGTATGAACGTTGATGTTTCCAGAAAATAGGTCATTCGTACGCGAGCAAAATTTTAAGAGATTGCAAATAGAACACAGGGTCAAACATATTTATTTATATAACAATTCACGATGTTATGTGAGATATAAGTACATAATATAGATTTTTACAAACATGTATAATTCTACTTATTGAAAAAATGACTGTATGAAAGTAGTTAGTCCTTTTAGGTATACTTCAATCGTAGAGATATAAATATAAAACAGTTCCTACACATAAATAATGTAAATACGAAAACTGTAAAAAAGTAATCCCTCAGTTATTTCTCAATCTTTGTATTACTTATAACGACAGACTGTATTTTTACACCGCATAAAATCGATTGCAATTTCCTTTCAAACGTCCGACATCGCTATTAAAAAGGTAATAATAAAAAAGAGAACTGAAACGTTTTAATAAATAACTCGGTGCTAAACATTAATTTCGAGTAAACAAAAACAGGTCGTTTATTTACGAACCCCTTTACTATTCTTGACAGTTTGCGTCGGTCCTTGGTCGGCCATCTTAAATATTAAATAGGATTTGTTTTCACTATATTACCTTTAAGCTGTTTAGGTATGCGGTTGAGGCTTTAATGCGAATGAAAATAATTTTAATGCAAATGGCGATATTATGACTCTTATCTACTACTAGTTGCGCTCCGCGGTTTCACTCGCGTGGTTCCGCTCCTGTTGGTCTTAGCGTGATAATATAGGCCTAGGTAGGCTATAGCCTTCCTCGATGAATGGGCTATCTAACACCAAAAGAATTTTTCAAATCGGACCGGTAGTTCCTGAGATAAGCGCGTTCAAACAATCAAACAAACTTCAGCTATATAATATTAGTATAGATTAGCATACGTCAGACACTAAACTATATTTTTATTACATGAATTTAAAGAATACAAAGTGTGTTTTTAATTGCTAAGTAAATTTTTTAATATATAATTTCTTACTTTGTAGTTTCGGCGTTATAAACTTACGAGATATAGATGGACAAACAATTGCTTTTTCTTTTTTTGCAAATATGGGAATAAAGCCCTGCAAAATGTTTTATAAAGATTATCATATAGAGATATGAGATGTTTGAAGGATTTAAGTTCATACATACCTGAGGACTAATTCCTATTATTCATAGTTATTTCAAATGCGTGATTCAGACAATATTCTACAAGGGAGTCTACAATTCACACCCGGATTAGGTATGGTGAATACTGTCTTTTATTGCGTATATAAATTCAAGATGCTTATAAATATTGTCATAAAAACTTTAACTTATCTCTACAGTATTTAAAATATGTTAAATATGTTGTACCTACCTACATATATATGTTAAATATGTTGTACATAACTACCCATTTTAGGTACTATATATTCAAGGATTTCCTAGGTATAACAATTTTATTAGGTTTGTACTTGACAATACAAATAAAAATACGTTGAAACATAATAAAATTTGAATATAGAAATGGAAATATTTTACTAAAATGCATTCCATGTGCCATTCGCTTCGCTCGTAGCGAGATATTTTGAGAATTCTTAATAATACAAACAATTTGCCAAATGTAAAAATGTTTTATTTAAATTTTATATAGAGATCGCCAACAATCCAAAATAATAATATATTTTCGTTGTCCAAATGAACGTTTGATTGAATATCCCTGTGCTCTTTTTCAAAATCGTTGTAGGTATACTTCTTTGGAAGAGCTTGCTGAGTTGATAAGGCTGTCTTTACATTTCGTAGATTTTACTTGAAAGTGATGTACAATTTATGGTTTAGCATTTAAATAATAATAATTGAGACAGTATTAAATACATATGTCGTGACCGCAGTTTTGGGCGAATATTAGAAACATTTGCTCAAAAATGGTGTGAACAATAACCATCCCTAAAATCTATAACAAACTGACTAATAAAGTTAATACTTATTAAAAATATTCATTACTAGCTGTTCCCCTCGGTTTCACCCGCATTGCTTCGCTCCTGTTGGTCTTAGCGTGATGATATATAGCCTATAGCCTTCCTCGATAAATGGGCTTTCTAACACCGAAATAATTTTTCAGTAGTTTCTGAGATTAGCGCGTACAAACAAACAAACAAACTCTTCAGCTTTATAATATGAGTATAGATAATAATCCCTAACAGAAAACATGCAGTCCAGTCATACAAACATAATAAATCCAAAGTACTAAAACGTGTGACACATTTGACATTATACTCCAAGCGGCGATAAATACAACAAATCATTTAAATCCGTTCAACCACTCTGGACTTATAACTGGTATAAAAAACTTTCTTGTTGTTAAAAAAAAGTAACGTTCAATAAACAAAAGTCGACAAAGTGCAAAGTCAGGTAAAAGGACATTTAACGTGAAGCATTGCACTCAAAGGAGTGAAATACGTCTGCTATATTATAACCTGCTTGCGAACAAAAACTTCTTAAAAGCCTTTGTTTCTGCTACGAGTACGGCGCCTTAAAATCAAGTTTCCTTTGCGGTGAACGTAAATTGGAAATCAATGAAATCTAAAACTTTGAATTGGTGTAAACGTTTAGTGAGGTAATAAATAGTTTTTCGTTAATGTAAATAATAATATAGCGATAGGCAAGGAGAGGAACTCGATAATCACTGAAATGTTGTTTATCTTTGAATTAATTAACTGTTTAACGATGACTTATATCTAATTTATATAAACCTACCATAGATTTACTATATCATTTTTGGATGGGTTGCAATCTTAGTTGCAATTGTGCTTTTTCAATAGTTCTTTCTTTATAAATCCTGCTATCCTTCTGCCGATATTAAGGTCCTAGAATGCACACGGTAAGGTTGAATGGATGGATGGTTATTTAAACAACGATTTAAATATATGAAGTTTGATAAAGATAATTAGATAATTAGGCACAATATATCCTCTTTTGTCTGGGTACTTCACGAGTTAGTAAATAATATCGACATATTTCAAATCCTTACATGTCCACAGAACCTCAAGAACCAGATAATGACCACCAACCTCTGGGTGGAGCAGTCCTGGTACGACTACAAGCTTCGCTGGGAGCCCAAGGAGTATGGCGGGGTGCACATGCTACATGTACCATCAGACCACATCTGGAGGCCAGACATCGTGCTGTATAACAAGTGAGATTGAAGCTTTTTGTATGGCTTTTTCACTCTTACTTATTAAATATACTTTTTAAAAGTACAAACAAATATTTTTTTCTTATGAATGTAATATTAATAAAAATTAAGTTAAATAATATTGTGTTTTAAATGTGTAGTGTTTATTTTGCGCAAAGAGAGAATGGTGAAATTGAAAAAGAGCACAATCTCTTAGAGAAGATTAAATTTGGTCATGCGCTTTAAAAGTAAAATTATCCTAAATTTTACTTTTAAATTTTATAGAAAATGCATATCAATATGTAACTATTAAAAATTTTTAATAAAAAAAACATCAATAATAATCGCCAAAACACAGTCACAAGTAAACACTCAATTTTTCTGACTTTCAGCTTTATATATGTCTTCATAACACTAGATTCTTCACACAGATAAACTAAAATAATCAAGGGAAGGGAAATTCAAAATCCGCTCCAGTCACATATTTTATACTAGCTTTCCGCCTCACTTTCATCGCACGTTATCGCGACAGGCGTTCCCCTGGATACAAATTTTCGCCCTAAATTAGACCTTCTTCAAGATTTGTTTTTCGCGATTTTGTCTATTTCCCTTTCCAGAAGGCATATTTGATTTCTATTTTTACTTTTCATAAAAAAATACGAGTAAAAAATGAATACTTTCTTTATCTGTTTTGTTTATACCGTCCAAACAGCAAACAGGCTGTCATAAAATTAAAAGCGTTACAATAATATCTAATCAATTAGTTTCTCGTAGCACATGTATTTTTAATTTTCGTGTCCATTTTAATAATAAATAATATACTATACCTAGTAATTAGAAATACACCAGCATTCAATGCTCATAATTTCATTTTATGCCATAAAAAATAACGTTTTAATACTAAGAGCAGTTGTCCAATTTCTTTTTTATAAACATACTTCGTATTAATAAGAATTTATACACACATAATAAACAAAGTTATATTTTTCATATTATATGTACTTTATTATAAAATATACTTTATTCTTATATTCCGTGACAATACAAAAGCAGAGATGAATCGTTCCCTTAATACCTTTAAAAATGAAACATAATTTGTGTTCCATTTAATCCCGAAGCGTATAATCCAACGTTAATTTGATCCTTGCGCGGTAATAAATAATAATTAATACCTATTAAAACCGTTCAGGCTATTTCGCTTGTCATTTATTTTTAACGCAATTGTGGATTATCATTTAGTTACTTATATGAGAAATAGAATGAACTGTACGTGTTTTAGAACCTTTGTTTTAATGTGTTATTATTTATTTTTATTTTTAATCGTGTTAAACATAAAAATGTGTATTGTGTTTTAGGAAATAACTAGGTATATATTGAGTTATTGAAGGTGTATGTTCACATTGTAATATGTATTTCATGTTATTTCTGTATTATGATGATCTTTCATAATGTTTGAAATATACATATACCTAGTCATTTTATATTTATGATACAATGTTCATACAATATTAATGTGTGTTTACATTTTAGGTATTTATTAATATAATATATTAAAATTGATATTAACTCTACATATTTTTGTTTTGATCGTAACTCAAAATTCTACTTTCTCATAAAAATAACACCAAACCACAAAGCGGTAACATACAATCTTAAATCATGTACGAAGTCAAATTTCAACCCTGTGTTTATTTGGAAACATAAACAATATTATTAATTAATTTACGCGTACGGAGTTGTAATTTATTTCTAAACAAACACCACAATAGCAGTCGCAAATAAAATACAATGTTTTTCCTCCATAAAGCTAATGGATGACATGTACAAACTATGTAATGGTCCCTCTTCACAATGTGCAGCGATGGGCCAGTAGAGGCAATCACGATAGTGTAGAGATCCTAAATGTCTATAATCGGCCGCCACGCGCCGGTAGATATTTTTTCATAATCGCCGTAATGGCGGCCAACATCCACCATCATTTGTTGGGCAAACACTACCCATTGTGTAGAGGGCCCATAACGCATGATATATGCTGAGAATGACAACTTTTGCTGGATGAAAGTTATCCAATTAGTTTTGCTTCCAATTCCATTTGTTTTTAATTAACACATTTTTAATTGATGCAACAGTAAATAAAGTTTGTTAGTGCAAATTGGAATATGCAATTAATTGTATTATATTCTAAGATTATATTTTTATTTATAGCGCAAGCAAGAATTAATAGTATATCTTTGGAACATTAGTTA
This sequence comes from Colias nastes, assembly GCA_907164665.1. Lineage (NCBI taxonomy): Eukaryota > Metazoa > Arthropoda > Insecta > Lepidoptera > Pieridae > Colias > Colias nastes. The sequence continues at coordinate 2,767 of CAJQZM010010057.1, read as the reverse complement.
TGTTTCTTTAAAAGATCTGCATTGTTCTTTTAATATTATAGATTATATTATTTCGCAGGAAAAAGATGTATAACATATAAATTTTTCAGCACTAACGGATGTATTACCAAACCATTCGTTTTTAACAATTAGCTTACAACATAATGCTTAACATATACAAAATACAATTACAATTATTTGTACACATTCCAAATCCATAAACACAACTAAATTGAATGAGTTAGGGAAGGTAAACGTTGCCTCAATATAGATTGGAGCGAGACGCAATTGTTCGCAAATTGTGAACAGTCTTTATCTAGAAGTGATATTATTTTAGGAATTTCTTCAGCACGAACTGGGTCAAGACTGAAGTTATTATGTCGTAAAAATGTCGTTATAGAGAATTATATACTACTTTTGGTCAATGAGATATTAAGTGTTTAAATAAATGTCAATTTAGTTTCTGTATGCGGTAATATTATGTGATGTAGGTATGTAAACATCTTCTAATCTTATGTTGGAATTTTATACATAACTAGCTGTTGCCCGCAGCTTCGCCTGCGTGGAAGAGATAAAATTTTCATGGTACTAACTTTCATCAAAATTGATCAAAATTCTTTCTTATCGAATGCGTACATCCTAAGATCTATCTGCATGCCAAATTTCAGCCCGATCCGTTCAGTGGTATGGGCTGTACGTTGATAAATCACTAAGTCTGTCAGTCAGTCAGTCAATCAACTTAGTTTTATATATGTATTTAGATACATAATGTTTACTTTCGTAGAGACAATATGTAAATGAATCATTATTTCTGAAGTAGAGTTCCAGGGGAAGTCCCTTATACCTATTTCTAAAGTCCCTTCCGGGAACCAAATTTTCGATATGAGTTTAATATGCTTTGAATTGTTATAGCCGACCTTTCAGATTTCCTTTTGGGTGACACGTGTAGAAGGAACGTAGGAAGAGTCCTTTCTATGAAATACTATTATTACTACGCTCATTTAATATTCACAAGATTATTTTTTTTTATTTAAGAAAAGGGTTTGGATTCTTTATCCATGATAGAGTCAATGAACATATTAAAGCTTTTGTATAGCACTAGGACATTAAACTGTGGTTGTGATTTATTGTTATTCTATAAAGCCTAACAACCTCAAGTCCTTATTTAAGCATTCCCAAATGACTGTATTGAGTCATTATTATGGATTATGATCCTTTATAAATGAATAAACGGTAACCAAGTAAGATCAGTACAAAAATCTTCATTGCACTAGAAACATCAAAAATTTAATATCAACTGAGAAGGGTGTGATATCGAATACGCAAAGATTTACGTTGAATACCGCCTGTGGGCTTTTATTGCGTTGATATAGCGTGTATCACTTCTCTCTTTAATTTATTTTCTTCTATATTTCTGGAGAACAGTATTGGTGCAGTTATTACGTCATTCTTAAACATTCGTCTTTAATCAAAGAATCTTTGGTCGAGGAGTCGAGACTGGACGAGCATGGAAAAATTAAATTGATTTTTTAATTTTCTGCATATTATGCAATTTGCACTAAAGCTCATTGAAAATTAAGTATCCATCAATATATGTCAGCTAATTTAGTGGTATTATAGCCTATGCTTTTTGTAGGACCCTTTACAAAACTTAAATAGCACGATGACGGCCATCATGATCAAAAGCTTTTGCGTAAAATAAAGTAACAAATATTACTGGAATTTTAAACAGTAGGTAGTAGCTTACAGTCAATTCTCTGCTCTGTAATCGATATAAGGCTATACTCGATCAGAATTATTATTACGAGTAAATGATTGATTGATGATTATGATGCATCATTTACCGAAAATGTAGTGTCATAGTAAAACATATCCTATATCACAAATATTACAGTCTCATGTTCCTCTTTCTGCCTGCCCTTCGATACCTATCTATTCATACATGAGTGTACTCTGGAACAACAAAAGATTTCATTCAAGACTAGTGGCCATTATACTACATCTATCTTGTATCATCCCCGGTTTTCTAAACGCTATTAATTCTGCTAAATGTGGTAATTTACTCCCTTGTTATATAGATCCATATGATTACGTGAAGGCGCTAAACGATTCCTCTTACTCTTGTTCTATTTATGACGTCATTTGTATTTATGGACCTGCGAAATATTGGAAACTACGGAATTTTGATCCGGTGTTGTGTAAATTTTCCTGACAGGACACAGATCCAATAAATTGATGATCTAAATTCTAGTGTTCCGTGGGTGATTTTAATCGTTGATATTATCATATTTGTAACTCATATATGTTTGGATTTGTGATTTTGTTTTTATGGCTTTCAAATTCTTTATAAATGTTTGTTTAAGTAAGTTTACCTACAAGTGAAAAAAGTGAGTATTTCTAATGTAAATTATTGTATATTTATTTACCTAGTTACTTTTGTCCTCATTTCTCCAGAACAATATAAAAATACTTGATTAAATATTATTGTTAAGCGTTCTAACAATCCGTAGATAAAGCAGATTATTTCACTCCCAAATTATAACTGGAAAATTTACATTCACATTAAGATTATAATAAGTTAATATAATACGCAAACATCGTACTCTTATACCTAATTACGCATTAAACTGCTTATGACGACATATATCCAACCAATTACTTAAATATTTGTTTCTATAATATGAAAATTAATTTGGGAGCCATTGTTTCAGTCATAATTGGATTTCATTGAGAGTGCTCGTTATATTAACGTAGAAATGAAAGTGATATTTTGGGCTTTACTTTTAAT
>CAJQZM010010047.1:0-10537 GCA_907164665.1 Colias nastes | reverse complement strand
GCCTCCCGTGATCATGCACAGGTTACCTGATACCATACCATTACTATTACTTTGTGAACGCGAAACTTCTTTCCCTCACATTTTTAAAAACAAATACCTATTATTTTAATCTTTAAAATTGATTTTATATGAAAATGTTCATTGCTGAGCAATTGCAACTAATCACTTAGTTACTTTGCCCAATTTACACGGGCTTAGTAACTAAGTGATTAGTTGTTGGTGTAGCTTGTCACTAACTTCAAACTATTTACAAAAGGTCAGCAAGCCACAACTACGCTGTCAGGTATCACTTGTCGCTTAGTAAATAGGATCGATATCTTTTCACTTTTACTATGCACCAACACTAATACTAAGCACTTATGCCACAGTTTATACTTTCTATTATAAAATTAATATTAAAGTGAAACTTTTATTACATCGTCTCAAACTTTTTGGTCTGTGTAGCGCATGTCGCGTGACGTACGATAATTATCGTACAAATACGATAATTATCGTAAGTTTCACTTTTACCGTGGTTTCATAAAACCACACAACATTTTTTTTTATATAATTAAGGAATAATTTTATTTTTTATTATTAATTTTATTATAATTAGTTGCAGATCTCTTTTTATCTATTCTATTTTAGAAAATAAATCTTTTAATAATTAATACAGTAACTAAAAACACGCCTAATCATGAAATTATTGTATTGTCACTGATTTACTAGTATTACATATACAATCAAAATCTAATTTGATATTTTTGGTTTTATGGCATTCAAATGCTTTATAAATATACATTTATAAAGAATAGAAAAAATTCGCGATTCAACGAGTCACGAGTGGCCGAGTTGGTCAGGCATCCGCCCCGGTTTGGCGCGAAAGGATGCGGGTTCGTGTCCCGCCTCGTGATTGAATTTTTTCTATTCTTTTTAAATTTATAATCAAAATCGAGTTTAAAGGAAATGAATTCTTTATATTAATATTAAATGTGTTAGATCCATAATTTATCAATCACATTTACTCGTAACAGTACAAACAAAACAATTTTTTTATTTCGGAATAATTATAAACTCAATACCAAATTCTTATTATCTTATAGAAATGAATTGAGTATAATTATGGATACTTATAAATAAATGTGGTAATCAATCTAACACTAATATAAAATAATTATGTAAATTATATTGTGTACAAATAAAAAAGTAAAAATTTGGAGGATAAACACAAAAGATGTGGTACCGGACTCAAACTTGATGTAGTCCATGATCTTGGTGGTGGCGATGTCGAGCTGGATGGAGTCGTTGACCTTGATGAGCGGGTCGGGGTAGCGGATGGTGCGCCCGTCGTGCGTCACCAGGAACGGCACGCCCTTGGGGCCCGTGCCCACCTGCCGCACCTTGCACAGCTTGTACTGCAACCACACAACTATATTGTGCACTACACTACGTGTCATGGGCAGCATTAGCCCAATGATTGTCGATGTTGGCCGCCATTACGGCGATTGTGAATCTACAATGATGGCCCATACTAAAGTGTGATTCCCTTTACTCGCCTAACTCTACCCGTTGTGAAGAGGGCCCATCACAGCAATGTTTAGTCATTTTACCCCAATAACAAATGCTTGGAAGTTCATTTGTAATGCTCATCAAAATTATCATATTATAAGGTTAAACTATTCATCAAAATAACATTACATGGTTGTGAATTGCAGGGCACTTTCTGCCTATGCACCCAGGTGGGTTGATGGTAGGAAAATGATCCATAGGTATTGAACTGAATTTGTGTAACCATAAATCCCACTACAGGTTCGAATGTCATGTACCATTGGTTTGTTTTACCTAAACCGTGGACAGACATACTAATGGACATTATAATACTAAGAATATCTTGTTGACTATTGCAAACTATCAACATAATTTATGTTTCCAGTCAATTGTATCAAGAAAAAAGTGCATAGCTATCAAATAATGGTAATGTACTTTAGAGCAACCTTTTCCTACTTGAGCATATTTTTATATTTAAATAATAAGAAAACCATACCTTGGCTTCTTCTGGGGTAATCCTGTGAATCGTGAAACGACCCTTAACATCATAGATGAGACGGAATAACTCGTTTGTCTTCTCAATAGATACAACATCTGAAACATAATATGGAATCATTTTAGCTTGTGTATAATCTTGATTCTTAATGATGGTTGGAATAGACTGTGACTTTGTTAGTAGGGTGTTTATCTTTTGTATGGGTTACACATAGAAAAAATGTACATATTTATAAATAACAAGTTCATCAAATCTTTCTTTTTTAGAAAAATTCCAGAATTTGCTATATATTGAATCATAATGAATGCCACGTTAGAAAAGCAAAATTCTCCTGAGTGCTCTCAGTTACTCGGTTCATATATCAGATTCCTCATAAGGTAGACATAAACTTACCCATAAAACCAGCTGGATATGTGGGATCTGTGCGAACTTTTCCATCAACTTTGATGAGACGTTGCTTCACGATTTTGAGCACTTCATTTCCGGTGAGCGCGTATTTTAGCCGGTTCCGCAGAAAGATCACTAGCGGTAAACATTCACGCAGTTTGTGCGGACCGGTGGAGGGCCGAGGTGCGTACACACCCCCCAGTTTGTCCAACATCCATGCTTTAGGCGCATTTAAACGCTTCAAGTGTTTCTTCGGTCCGCGTGCCTAAACATAACATAAACATTAACCTCCAAGATCAACCGAAAATGCATTTACTTCACGATCCGTCCCTATAAATTTGTTTAAAACAACGCGACGAATGCACATTTAGATATTGTAACAAAAGATCAGAGCATTATTGATGTACAGAGTTTACTTGACACTTTCAAAACACAAATTTACATGATCTAAAAATGAAAAGTATTGAAACAATTCTGAAAATAATATATTCACATAAACAATAGTCAACACACCATGATGTGGGTTTTATTTTAAAAACCAAATTAATAGTCAAATTCTTGATTTAAATGGATTAAATTCGTAAGTTTTGAATCTAACTCACCATGTTGGACACAAATTTCAACAAGAAAGAATGAAAACGTCAACTTGATACGTCAAATCCATTTGACAGTTGAGTTGTCAAAAAGCTTATACAGACCTCAGATACAGACAGTACTGCCATAAATTAAAAAAGTTTGGAAAATCCAAAAGTGCACGCCTCATAATCTCAGTCGATATTTTTTTTTGTTTATTTAATAACAATTAAACCACATCGAATCAGACCCTGAAAAATGAAAGGGTTCTATTCCTGAGCATACTCAAGCGTAAGAGAAAAAAAAAGACTCGATTAGTAAAGTATTTCGGTCGCTATCGTGTTAACAAGAAAATCCTCCGCACATACAGACACACGGACGTCCAAGACAGAACTTTTTTAAACTGTTTTTTAACTAGTTTAAATAACAAAAATGACATCAAAAATATCATGAATGTTAAAAATAGTGTTTTTTCTTAATATGTGTGTGTATGTATTATCTTACAAGTGCAATGTATGATACATAAAGACATTTTAAGTTTGAAAAATCAGATGTTTTGCGCGAAGTGACAGTAGTACCCACCTCAACGCTTCGCTTATGAGGCGTGCAATATTGAATTGAATCAGATAAGCTATGTCCACACTGTGCCTTTTTTCGTTCATCAAGGGCATGCGTCACAGCGCAGTCAACAGCGCACACAACGCATGCCCTTGACGCATGCGTTTTTGACAGTTGAAAGCACAGCGCGCGCTGCGAAAGACGTTTCCCGCGTCTGGTGGATTTCTGTGCCACAAAGCGTTCAACAACAAGATGAATTGTTTGGACACCTTGAATAAATATGAAAGAGACATTAAATTGTCTCCAGTAGCTAAGAACCTAAGTGTTATAGCTAATTTTATTTCACTAGGTATTGCTTCACGTAACTTGGTGGACTGTTTTGTAATTATTGGTGTAACCAATTTCAAAAGTCTATCGAAATTTTTATACCCCGGTTCGCTCAAATGCACTTACACATAAAAGTACAAGAAAAAAAAAAGCTCTTCAGATGACGAGCAAATAATTCAAAACAACATTACTCATCGAAAGAAATCGGCGCAGAACCAATCTAAGTCAACAATTTGTGATCCGAACTTATTATCCTTAATAAAAAGCGAAATTCAATCAGCAGTGCATGAGGCTGTTAAAGCATCAATCGATTCTTATATATCGAAGGAGTTAAATGGGATCAGAGACCAATTATCAGTTTTAAATGACTTTCAAAAGACTTTAGATTTCTTATGCGCTGACTATGACCAATTAAAATGTGAATTTAAACACATTCAAGATACTACTTCGATTTTGAAAAAAGAGAATTCTGTATTGCAATCAAATGTAAGCGATTTATCAATGCGCATTAATTTATTAGAACAACATGCACGTGAGAATAATGTGGAGGTGAACGGACTGCCTGAAAATAAAGCCGAAAATTTAATTTCTGTAATGAAGCAGCTTTGCTCCATCGTTTCCTACCCAATTCAGGAATCCGACATTATAACATGTACACGCGAAAGAAAACTCGACGATTCTAATAAAAGACCGAGATCTATTATTTTTAAGCTCCGTAGTACACAGGTTCGAGATGGAATAATATCAGCTGTGTCAAAGTTTAATAAAAACACACAAAACGATCGTATTAATTCTAGTTTGTTGGGTTATGGTGGAAATAAGACTCCTATCTATGTGTCGGAACATTTATCACCATATTATATTAAGTCCCTTCATGCCAAAACACGCCTCGTTGCAAAGGAAAAAGGTATAAAATTTGTCTGGGTAAGAAACGGGAGAATTTTGACCCGGAAGGATGAGCGATCTCAACCCATACAAATTAAGAACTTCGAATCTCTTAACAAAATATAGTATCATTGCCCTAGGAAAAAGTCCGATATTTAATATTTTACCATTCAATATATTATATTATCAAAATTTTCGAGGTATGAAAACTAAACTAGATGGTATAAGGTTAATGTCACTGCAAACCGAATACGACATAATTATTGGTACGGAAACTTGGTTGGATTGTTCAGTATTTGATAACGAGATTTTAAATGAAAATTTTAATATTTATAGAAGAGACCGGCAATCTACGGCATCTATAAAGACGAGAGGTGGTGGTGTTATTATAGCTATATCTAAAGAAATTCAATCTGTTCGTATGCGTCACCTTGAAAGTTTATAATATGAAGATTTATGGGTTTCATTGAAATGCATATCGGAGGGCAAAACTAGGGATATCTTACTATGTGCTGTTTACTTACCTCCTCCAGTGTGTTCATATGTAGTAGATGGTATTTTGGAAAATATAAGTAATGCTATACAATCGCATCCATGTGAATCAATAGTTATAGGTGATTTTAATATGGGATTTATTGACTGGGCGGTGGAATCAGATATGTATTTACGCCCGTGCAACTATGATACTTCATCTGGCTTGTCTCTAGTCGATTTCATGTCTCAAAATGATTTACTCCAATTTAATAATGTTAAAAATCATAACCAGCGAATTTTAGATTTAGTTTTTGGCCGAAATTGTCAGATTGAAGTATCAAAGGTTTCTGTTCCCTTAGCTAGATTAGATCCTCATCATCCGGCAATTAAAATTAATGTAGCATTATCGAAATCTAAATATTTAATAAACAAACCATATTATTCAAGTCGTAAATTTTTTAAATCTGATTATTGTTTGATTAACTCCAAGCTGTCAGAGATAAACTGGGAACAGGAATTGGTTTCGTGTAAAGATGTCAATGTTATGGTTTCAAAGTTTTATAGTTTGATCAATGATGTAATTAATCTTCACGTTCCCAGCCACAAAACAAAAAGCCGAAAATATCCTATTTGGTATAGAAAGGATCTTATTAAGCTAATCTCTGAAAAAGAAAAACTCCGTAAAAGGTTTAAAATCTATAAAAATCCTAGGGACAATCTAGAAGTCAGCATCCTGAGTAAAAGAATTAATAAATTAATTAAATCTCAATATAAGGATTATATAACTAGTATAGAAGCTTCAATAAAGCATCATCCTAAAAAATTCTGGACGTTCATTAAAAGTCGTAGAGGTTGTTCGTCGACTTTTCCCTCAAGAATGAAATTAGGTAATTTGTCTTCCGATACTGGACCTGGCATTTCCGAGCTTTTTGCTTCTCATTTTAATTCAATATTTTCATGTAGTGACCAGCAGGTATTAACCGCGGATAATGATATATATGCACAATTCTCCATATACGATATCGAGGTAATTGAGAGCCATATTTTAAAATTGCTCCGTTCCCTCGATCCTAGTAAGGGCGCAGGACCAGATGGAATCCCGCCATTTTTTATTATTAAAACCAGCCATAATCTTTCCTTTCCGCTCAAAATCATATTTCAGAAATCCCTAGTCTTCGATTTTTCCAACCGCGTGGAAGACAGCAAATATCGTCCCTATTTACAAGAAAGGCGATAAAGATGATGTCAAGAATTACCGTCCGGTTTCTCTACTAAACACTTTCTCAAAAATATTTGAACGCTTGGTACTATCCGCCGTTACTCCATACTTTAGCAACCTTATCAATGATTTTCAGCATGGATTTTGCAAAAATCGGTCGACAGTGTCAAATTTACTGCACTATTCAACATATATCAGCGAATGCTTAGATAGAGGCTCTGAAACGGATGCCATATACACAGACTTCAGCAGTGCATTTGACAAAGTTGACCATACAACACTGTAGGTAAAATTGAAGAATTATGGCTTCCACGGAACTCTTATCCAATGGTTTCATTCTTATCTTCGCCATAGGGTTCAAAGGGTGACCATGGGTGGATTCAGGTCTCGTGAATATATTGCGACGTCAGGGGTTCCCCAAGGGTCACACCTAGGCCCGACTCTTTTCTTAATCTTTATCAACGACATTTCTAACTGCATTAGTTATAGTAATTGCTCAATCTTTGCCAATGACCTAAAACTTTATCGTAGTGTGAACAATTCTGATGACGCATATCTTCTGTATAAATGCTATTCAAGTCTGGTGTAAGAATAATAAAATGGAGATTAACGCTGACAAGTGCCTTCACATAAAATTTTCTAGATAAAAGAATTCTTTTAAATCAGCTTACACGATTAATCATAAACCTGTTAAGGAAGTGTCAGTAGTTCGTGATCTAGGTATATTATTTGACAAAAAACTAAACTTTTCAAACCATATTGATCATATATGTTATAAAGCTTGGCAGATGTTAGGTTTTATAAAACGGAATACAAAAGATTTCAGAAAAGCAAGTACGATAATTTGCCTATTTAGTGCCCTAGTTCGTAGTCTATTAGAATATGCTAGTACGATTTGGAATCCGCATTATCAAATTCATATAGGCCGCATTGAACGCCTACAGAAAGCTTTCACAAAGTACTTAGCTTTTAAGGATCACCGTATTTCGTATAGGGCAGCTTATAAAGATAGACTGGATCACTTTAAATTAAACTCTTTGGAAAATCGCCGTCGTTTACTCGATTTATAAACATTGTATAAAATTATTCATGGGAACCTTAGCTCTAACCTAATTATGTATTTGAATTTGTCAGTTCCACGCTCTATTCCACGTTACGGTGTTTCTAGTACTTTCTGCCCAAGTCTATCCCGTACTAATTTAAAAAAGAATAGTCCATTTAATAGGTTAATGAAAACGTACAATAGTGTTACCAATAAAAGAAATAGCTTACAACATAGTAATAACGTTGACATTGACATCTTTCACGATAATTTTTATAGTTTTAAAAATAAAATAGTAAATTTTATTCAGTGACTGTGTTGTATTTTTGATGTATTTGACATATTTTATTTTATGTGTTTTTATTAATTTGTATTTTATGTGTTTTAGCCATGTTTTAATTGAATTTTATATATTTTTTTATTTCATGGATGTTTAAAATATCAAAATTTTAATCATGTTATCATTGTAGTATTAATTTTATGTATTCTTGATAATTTTTTAATTATGTGATGAATTTTATGTTTTATATTTATTTTTTTCTTCAATGGATGATAAATTTGATTATGTATTTTTAGACTTTTAAAACTGAAAAATTTTAAGACATTTTTTTTATAATTGTTGTATACGCCTGCTTTATGGCCAATTCAGTTTATGAAATAATTATTAATGTATTTCTGTAAATTGTATTAATTGAGTCATTATTGGTGTGTCTAATAAATAAATAAAAAAATAAATAAAAAATATATATGTATATATATAAATCTCGTGTCACAATGATTGTCCTCAATGGACTCCTAAACCACTTAACCGATTATAATAAAATTCGCACACCATGTGCAGTTCGATCCAACTTGAGAGAATGGATAGTTTAAACATGTAGGTACCACGGGCGAAGCCGGGGCGGACCGCTAGTTAAATTATATTTATCTTATACTAGCTGCTCCGCGCGGTTTCACCCCCGTAGCTCCACTCCTGTTGGCCGTAGCGTGATGATATATAGCCTATAACCTTCCTCGATAAATGGGCTATCTAACACCGAAAGAATTTTTCAAATCGGACCAGTAGTTCCCGAGATTAGCGCGTTCAAACAAACAAACAAACAAACAAACTCTTCAGCTTTATAATATTAGTATAGATTAAGAAATTTCTAAAATCAGGTTTTAATAATATCACAGGTATTTCCACTTGATTACTGTTACGAAATAAGTTCTTAGAAAAAGTTTAAATTTGTTCTCACTCACAAAACATAATATTATATTTGTACAATTAATTATTAATTATTCATAGAGTAAAGTTGAAACACTGAGTAGACTGAGCTAGACGCACGAAGGGTTCCGTACTATAGGGACCCCTTAATATGTATGTTTTTTTTTTATTTTTGGTATTAATTATTGTTGTTATGGCGAAAACGGAAATACATCATAATATTTTGTGAAAATTTCAGCTTTCTAGCTATCACGGTCTATGAGATACGGCCTGGAGACAAACAAAAAGTGTATGTTTTTATTCTATTTACAATTTCAAAGGTATTCATCTCAAGATAGGATCTTATGAAGTTATAAGGGTTCCTTGTTGGACTATGGAACCCTAAAAACAAATTCGATGTCCACCGTCTGTGTATCTGTATACTTAGATATTTAAAACCACGTCACGTCATGGAGTAAAGACACGATTTTGATATATTTGATTCCTGTCAAAGAAGTTTCACTTCTGACACACACGCCCTCATTTTAAATGTCTAGCCTTGTTTATGGCGGAAGCACACGTGAGGTTGGTGAGTTTTTCGTTACTAAATTTCTGGATTCGGTCCCCGCGCTCAAGGCCCGCGATAGAAGCTATGCAATAGCTTAAAAATCAAAACCTTTCATATTACTTAAATTTTTTGAATAGTCATATTTCATACTAAATGTATGGGAGCGTTTCATGTAAGATTTTTGGATATTACTCGTTTTATTTTTAAAAAGTTATTATTGTCATTTTACTCATTAGTTATAGTACTTTCAATATCGGTTTAAAGTTTTTTGTCAACTGTTATAGTTGCGGAATAATCGCCTGTGCACACTTAACGATTACACCCGGTATAGGTGGTTGTTAATTACTGGTTTGAGTTTATTATCAACTTTTACTATACTCAAGTTAGCAAGATAACGAAATAAATATTAGGTACTCAAATTAATTAGTTTCATCAGAATCAAAATATTTATTGTATGATTCACTGTAAGTATTATAATTTTCTGGATACCACCTAAATCGTAGAGTTTTTTTATAGTCAGGGAACTGAGAAAGTGCAGACTGCAGAGAAGACAGACAATGTATACAATGTGCTTGTAACTTTGCAATGTGCATTAAACTGTGCTGTGGCCTAAATTAAAGCGCCTTATTCACGGTCCATCCCCGCTGTACGTCAGCTCAAGGCTGCGGTGCTGGATGTATCATACTCACTATCGTGCGCGCTTGATGCGCTATCGTGCATGGCATTTAGGGTCATACTATACGAGCGGTTTTCCCGCCGCGGGAATCTGCTCGCCATAGCTGCCGCAGACCATCAAACTACACGGGACGTGGTTTATCGCTGTCTTCTGTTCATTTGAACATCACGAGCGAGCGCCAAGGTCCCGCGCCGAATGACGTAACGTAGCGGGAAACCGCCCGTGTAGTTTAAAGCGCCGGTTATCAGCGGCGGTTTGACGCTGCATGCGGCGGTCGTATTTGTCCTGCCTGTGAACCGCGACGGGAAACCGCGCAGTGTAGTATGCAGCATACAACTTTCATATTAAATTGTGACTATTGCGGTTCAGAAGCGGATTCCCGCGGCGGGAAAACCGCTCGTATAGTGTGACCCTTAAATCGAACGAAGTTTATGAGAGGACGTGTGTGAAAATGTCACCTGCATTATCAAAACCTTTTTTTCTGCTGTACAGCAAGCCTATTCACGATCGAGCACGCACGATGCAGGACCGCTCTGACGTACGTCCGCGCTATTCACTGTCCATCTGCACGGGGACTTTGACATTTGGCGTGATTTCTGTCACACGTGTTTGGGTTATT
>CAJQZM010010046.1:0-10054 GCA_907164665.1 Colias nastes | reverse complement strand
TCTGCCCCGCCTACAATGCCTTTCTAACCTCTTTTATATGTTCTGTGTTTATAGTCGTGTTAGCGCTTAACAAGTTTGAGACTTCAACATTGTGCATTTAAGATTATGCCGTTCAATTTTATATTGAACGGTAGCTCTCTTTGTTGAGTCCACAGATTTTTCATTTGTGGAAAGCAAATGCTGAATATATTTGAATTTTGAGTCGATGTATTATAGAATGCGTAAAATATATAAAAACGTATTTTCATAAAGTGATTGTAAAGTAGGGTGTTTAATATTGGTAGATAGGTATTTTAAGTTTTTTTTTATATTGTTTCAAACCTTATATTCGGCATTAGATTATAAATGTGATTGGAGTTATTTTAAGTAAGATCACTCATTCATAGTTTACTGTATATTTATACAACGGTAAGCAATAAAAATATGTATTTTTGCATCTCGAAAATGTTGTGTATTTTGTATTGTTGTGTTGGTGCCTACTTTAATGTTAAAATAAAAGTATAGAATTTAGATATTCTAGAATCACTTTCGGCTTTTCACTGATTCATTGCGCATTATTTTGATATACATATACTAGTATAAAAGCATGTCATTAAAAAATATCTAAGTATAATACTTACATAGGAATTACAAATAAAACAAACTAAATTTTTCAAGATATTATCTTTCGAGTCATTCGTGTTATGGTCTTTATAATCTTACAATTTTATTAGTTAAATAAACTTTAAGTAACTACATTTTGTTTTACTTCTTTATCCTTTACCAAAGAACGCGTTTACTTTTTATCAAAAGCACTAACGAACCCTGAGGTCTTGTAATCGTATTGATAATTATTTTTAAATTTCTGCGCGCTGCCTTGCGGTTCGTGGTCCGAAGTTTTTACTTTCATTAAATATTCATCACGATCGTTCGAAGTTTGGATGATATCGGCTGCCTTGTTTACTTCTACGGTGTCAGCCTCGGTATTTGTCATTCCGGATTTGTCCGTTTTTACACGCGTAATTTTACCAATATTTTCGTCCCCCTCTTTACCACTCGACATGATCATTACTTGCGGGGTGCTCATTGCGGTCATGTGGTCCTTTAGACATTGTTGGAGGATGTGTAAATAAAACAAAAATGCTAGAAGTGTCAGCGCTGACATTGCCGCGTTGCTCTTCTTATACCCGCCACCACCACTGTAACAAAAAAAAATTGTAAAAGACTAATCTTACGGTAATACGGTACCGGTAAACTTCGATAAAAAAATGTTGAACAGGACAGAGAAAAACTAATTTTACTCACTGTTTGGAAGAGGATGCGTGTCCGTGGGAATGTGGTGCTGGGTCATATGTATAGTAAAAATGTTGATGATCTTGCGTTGCGGGATATTCTGCATACCTTTTTAATAAATTCGAGTTAAAAATATGACTTTTCATAAATTTCCATGCAGAAGTTTAATCTACGTATAGCAAATAATAGATGCGTGTACAATAACTAAAGAAATATTGGCTCAAAACTGAATAATTTTATATTCGATTTATTAGATTAAGAGATGGCCAGGTGAACTTTGTATCGTCTATTTATTAATGTTTCACCGTTAAAACTGCAAATCTTCCCTTAACTTCCACGAATATTCTTGGATCAAAATTCACCAAATCGTCCAGGCATGCTCGAATTTAAGTGAGACAATCGAATAGTAATTGATTTTCATATAAGTAAGTTGATTATTTAAGTTACAAATTATAATTACTTCGTGTAATAAAAAAACGTTTTGAAAAGGAGCATCGGGTTCGATTTGCATTTATTACAAGTGTTAAAAGGCTTACCTAGTTGTTGTGATTTCATCACTGAATCGAAGTAAGGAACTAACCTCTCAACCATTTGCTTCGGCACTGTACCCATCTGCGGGATGGATGGGATCAAGTTTTCCATCGTGCTGACACTTGGCACGTCACTATACCGATGTCAAGGGGATACTGAGACGTGCGCTTGCACATCTCCCATAAAATCATTGTTAATACGCTCTGTTTACTTCGATGTGCTTCAGATGTGTCAAGAATGATGTTAACGGTATACGCAGTTGACACTCACTCATATGTGAAATTGCAATAAAAAAACATTTCTATTTTATATATTTATTTTACAATCACAATCACACAAGGACGTCCTCATTCATACCATCACAATAATATACACAATATCAATTCTAAATCTATGAGGTGATATAAAATAAGATTCATATCACACATTATAACATCAGTCGTTAATTACAAAATAAAAACTGGCGGATTTACAAAATAAATTCTTTACCAATTTTATTGTATTCATGGACGGAAGTTTTCACTGGGGTACATTTCGTGGAATTTAAAATGTCTAAGTTACATCTAGTAATAAGTTAAATAAATAAATAATTTAAATAAATTATGAGAACATGTTATTTTATCTCCCCTAAGGTGGAGTAAATTTCTAACGCTGCAAATATTTGACACAAATTATTGTAACTGCTGAAATTTGTCTGTCATTTTAAGAAAATTACTTTTTAGTTATAAACGTTACCAATTATTTAAAAAAAAGTTGATTATCTAATTTTATGAATATAAAAATAAGATTTGGTGGTGTTTCGAATTATTCAAATTTTAGAAGAGATTACACTTCGTTGCATTGAAGGTAAAGTTCACGGCAATCAATGCCAGAACGACCGCGACGTCCGGCTTCATAGAATTGTTGGAAGGTACCGCTGGATTGTCTTTCCAAGACGAAGCTTGCCGCATAACTGAAAATATCAAATTCCAATAAATACTTATAAAATTTTATTCAACGTATTACCTAATTTTTAATTCGACTGAAAAAAAAAAACTTACGTTCCCAGTTGACAAAATACGCTCTTAGGTCCGATATCAGCGGAACATTCATTGTTTGCATCGCAGACGTATTTCTGTAGGCATTTGTCGTCATTTGTTCCAAATGATCTTACATAGGTTTTCATCATGGCAATACCAGCCAGAGCGGCGTCACTGACCGAGTCTTTACGGCCCATGGACCGCGCGGTCAGAGATCGATGAGAGAAGGACGTCTTGAGGGCATCGAGAAGATTTACCACGATATTGATGAACTGTATGAACAAAACAAACAATTTTTAATTACAAAATATTAAAAAAAAGACACGAAGCGGTATTGAGTGCTGATATTTAGCGCTAAATTAGTCTAGGTACATGATTGTTGTATTATATGATCGGAATTTTTAAGTAAGGGTAGGAAGGGAAGGCGCCTACCTCTCCAGCCTGCTTTGCCATGGAGGCGACTTGGTCGGGATCTTTGGCACCGAGCACCGTCGACAGAACCGCAGCCAATATACTCTGAAGCAAGCGAGAAGCGACACCATATCCATAACCAAACTTTACTATTTACATTTGAAAGCCAGATTTACCTCAAAAGAATTGAGCTAAAGTTTACTTTTGAGATACTTCTGACGTGCGGTGGGATAACGTTATAGGTATCTAATAGCTATGACTTGGAGAACCTACATATTATGTGAGGAATAAAATGGAGGTGCTTTACAGTATCGAATGCCAATAAATACGTAATAGTACAAGACGTATAATAATATGCGTATCTACACGAACGATGTTAGTGGATCAGTATGGTAAATACTAAATATAATAGTGTTGATGATTGTTGTTTTTGTACAATAAATTTGTAATTTGCATTTTTACTACTGTACGTGTGAAACCATGCGTTGATGTTTTATCTAATTATGTATCTTACCTGCATCGGTGAAGATCCGTTATCGACCTTGTCAATACCGTCGCTAGATGCTCCACCACCAAGAATAGCTGTTAAAATTTTAAGACCCATGGTAATGAAATTGGCCCATGGCGATACTGGTGCGGCTTCAGTATCAATGTTGTCGCTCTTATTGGGTCCAGTGGTGCCAGGATTGAAAATCATTTGCATTATCATACCTGTAATTTTGAAATGCCGTTATTTTACAAAACATTTAACTAGCAACATGAAATATAAATTATAAATGAATCGTAGCAAAAACGTTCATGAAAGTAAGACGTGAAAACCCACCTAACATATTGGACCACGAAAATCCGCCATCGGAAATGGAATTGTTCTGTATTTCATCGATATCATCGAGGGCTACTTTTTTAAGAGCGTTGGGCTTTTCGGCAAACTTTCGTTCCTGAGCAATCTGTTCATGTGGCAGGGGTAACGAGTTGCTGTAATACTGAGGATTTTGTGTTCTGACATTACTGGTGGCCTGAAAATTAAATTTATTCAATTATTAATTATTCGCTTTTCACATACAATTTTTAAAATTTCAATTTGTAGAGGAACGGAACAAATTACACTTTCGGTTATGCTCTCTCGCTTTCGTAAAATAAATCTGACAGTATCAGTTTTATGTTTTCGTTAATATTATCATTCAACCAACTCTTTTAAGTAGAGCTACTTACCATTTTACTTAAAACCTTACTGATGTCTCAAGTTATATAAAATTTATTAAAATTCAACTTACTTGTGAAATGAGAGGTGCATGTTGTTGAGGATACGCCAACGTGTGAAGGATAGCCGACGAACTGATAAGGGCTAAAAACGCCCACCCGGTCATCTTTTGATGCATCCTGCTGAACAAGGAGGTATAAGGTAAGTTAATAAAATAAGTCAAAATAATATAATTTGTTTAAATATCTAGTTTTCTTTAATTGTGCTCTCACTCGGACGCCGATTAGAAAGTGATCTGATGAGCGATTCGCGCGGATTGATTGCCTGTGTTTGGAGCTGCTCATAGAAAGTGGCCCCTCTCGACGCGTTCACATTTTACGAGGATGTTGAGACTAATTAGAGGATGTTCGTTCAATTAAAATAATTACCCGAGTAGAACTATTAAATAAAGTGACGGTTAAGCCGGTCTCTTCATTATGTAACTAAATTAAGAAACTAACTTTCTATTTGAAGTGGGACAGAAGTGCATATCGATTATAATTATAATATTTATAATACGAGATACGCGTGCGGTCTTCTAGTCTATCCGGTATGGAAGTGTGTTAGCGGTTTGACCGACAATATCGAATACAGGTGACCCGGTCTCTAGGTACTAACTGTAGTTTGGATGTCACCTCTCGCACCTGCGTTAATAAGGTGTTAGTTATATAAATTGACGCAAATGTATGGCGGTAACGGTCGTTGCACCTAGATTGTACACTTTCTATGACCGATATACTTAGTCCATATTTCGACAGAAATATTTTGGCGATGCTTTTCTGATATCCATGTTTTAATCGCGTATTTTATTTACGAGTTTTTTTACGGACGTGTTTCTCGTGCTTTACCGGTCTTCGGTGACAGTGTGCCGTCGAGATTCTCTCGGGAGAAATTACTTGCCGCAAGTCATATAATGCTTATGTTTTATGTATGCAGCACAACATAACTGGCAAACTTTACGAATAAACTCGTTTCTAGAATTGTCGTTTGTTGAAGCTTTCCTTAAACTACAATGCTTAATTTCCATTAACTATATATTTTGATGCTATACCTAATAATTATTATTATCGTTGCGAAGTGGCAGCGGTAGGCCGGAGAAAGCAGGAAATTGCATTGGAAAATCCCAATTGTGCATTCGAATGAGTATAAACTAATGACTAATCTAAGGCTCGGAAAATAACGAGCGTTTAAAAAACACAATTATTTTTTGAGATGATTGTGTTTTTAGTAAAAGCTGTCAACATTTTTGTAAAGAAAGTGACATCGCTTTATGGTTGAATTAATGTGCCGTAACTGCCTGGCCTAGTAACCTTGTACGTTAGTGTACTCATTAAAGCGAATTCAAATTTTACTTTCGGTTAAACAATTTACATGCTTTGTGTTCCGTGACTTCAAACGTAGTTTATCCTAATTAATCGGTTCTATTGGAGTTTAATGGTTGTTTCATCTAATACTTGACTGGAAATTAGAGTGACAATAGCAAGCAGCAATAGCTCGTCACTCTAATTTCTAATTTACGTTGGTTGAAAATATTCAACCAAATCCGACACAAATTTGTATTACAATCAAAACTTATATTATGAGTTACTTAATGAATTATATATATATAGACGTGTTTATATGATAATAAAGAGTGTAGCAGAATGCAACACGTAAGCAAAGCTGGGCGAGGCAAACATGTGGCGATAGGTGAAAGCAAAGACGGCCGGTCGCGTGTGTGCTACTACCGTGCAAGGTTAACGTTTTTCTAATTTCGGAGCGAGGGCCTAACCTGTTGTACTTAACTTTCAATAGAAAACCATCGTGGAAAAATTATCGCGAACTTAACTTGTTGCAGTTCCCATGGACGTCATGAAGAGAAATGGCTCGAGCCAAATTTAGCAATAACATATTATAAAAAAGTTTATACCACTTTCGTTAAAACATTCCTGTTGAATTTTAACGCTAGTTCGTCTTAAAATTCCAACATTGCGCGAAATTTTAAATTGTCCACATGAGTGATGCAATTATGTGTTTAATCTTTAGATACCGAATGTTTAAGTTATATAAAGAGGATTGCATAAGTTTTATTAAAATGTTTTAGACTTATTTTCGCTCGCTCGTTGACCGGTCCATCGGAGTCCGCTTTCTAAAACCGCGCCGTCTTCTGTGCGTGTTTTGCACGCGGATGTTAGCACGGGCTTGGTAAACATTAATTTATTCATCATACAACAATTTATATAAATATCTTAGATACTATAAATATACCCAATACGATAGAGTTATATTTTGTGTTCTTTTTTTTTAATTTATATCCGAGCCGTCACCACGCTTTTAATAAATGGCTTGGATGGTAAGCATCCAAAATATTAGTAAGTTTTTTAAGGTTAGGTACTTTTCGTTTTAGCAAGTGCATTTAGCCTAAATTAGGTAATGTAAATAATATGAATTACCTTTTACGTGAATTTTATTTCTATAGACTGGTATCGTTATTTTATTTGGACCATTAGTTATTTTACACGACATGCAACGAATGCCATTGAATGTTCCACAAACGCAATCCATGGATGCATGCGTTTCTTATTCAAACCGTTACATTGCTCTAATGTTCTCAATTTTAACTCAACGGTTAATCGAGATGTATATGGTCTATCGATGTTTTAATCGACTACCGTTTACCTCCAATACATGACATTATTGCAGCCGATGTCGGTAGCTGTAACTAAATTGTATGGTCGTACGCGAAATTCGTAAACACGTGCCTTGGAAGTTGCGTGCCGTTAAGTTAATGCATCACGTTTGTCTTTTCATTTCCTATGTATATCAATGAATATTAAAAATTTGATTGGTGACGATAAAGCAAACGCGTTTCCCAAATAAAATGTGATGTTTAAAGCTCGTTTATGATGGCGGAGCTTTCACAAACAAAAGTTCATTATCTTTAACCGACCGTGGACTCGATTTCATTTTTTCATACAGGATGCAAGTGAATAACCTATAATTTTTGTTTGAAAGGTGTTGGTTACTCAACACTGCGTCGCCGGCCGGTGAATGACTGGACCTCTCACAACGTCACAACTTTCACTTAAAGTTTTTTGGGCATTAATAAAACGACTCATAATAATCCCTCCAATGATACCTATTCATAACGTGGTACCGAGATAAGATTGGCTTTAAATGATTTATGAACTTCGATTTGAGATTGAAGTTTCTCTCGGAAATTGAATGCATTTCCGAACCAATGGAATTTAATGAACGTTGCTTATGTATTATAGGTATAATTACTATCTGGTACCTATTGTTATTAAAGTTCTACTCAAACACAGGTATGCATGCTGATTTCTGAAGGTTTTGCGGGTTTAACTTTTGACGTTTACGACATAACTTCACTAGCTAGAGCTACGACAAGCTTTTCTTAGATTTTCACAAAGTATTTAACCTTTATTCATAATGTTAAGTAATCATCAATAACGTGTTGTTAATAAATTATTTTTATTAATATTTTTAGATAAACTTTAACTTACTATTTTGTTTACTTAAATCAAATGTTAGTTCTGCTCCATTTGCGGAATCGTGTAATCGTTTAATGGCATGCGTAAACCGTTAAGATTGTAAACTAACCGCAATTTAATAGTAAAGTTTTTTGTGATAAATATTGATTATCAATATAAAATACAATTAATAAATTAACATGGGTACGAATGTCGGCAAAGCTTCCACAAACCTACCTATTTAATATTTTCTTTACCATCAAACTACCAGTGGAATAAAATGCTTAGAGGATAAAAGCTAAGTAGTTATTTATGTCTATGTCTAATTTAATTATAAATTCAATTAATATATATCACTTGATATCAATTGTAAAGAATAATCGAAGGTATTCTATTAGATACCTGCATATGATTGGACATCAAAGGAGGAACGTACGCTCTCGTTAATATTTTATGATAGCCCATCATTACTATCATATAAATTAACAAGTATAATTTTAGTAATATGTTTGGGATGGAATGTGGAAAACTAATTCAGTATTTTGCAATACAAAAACCATACAAAAACGTATTGTCGGGACGTTAATTTCTTTAGTTGTACCCAAGACCACATCCAATTCAGGGTCCCATAATGCGTTTTCACATTTTAGAAAGTGAAGGTTTTCATTTACATATGAGTAAGTACATAATATGTTGGCGAGAAGAGCTGAACGAATGTTGACGACACTATAATTGCTGTAGAGAATTCGTGACTAAGTTGCGTTTTGTTTGGCAAATTTCATGTGATTCGCTTCTGTTCAATTTGATGGAAAAGATAATATTTACGTATACTCCGATGATGGTCTTTACTTTCTCCACGCTATTTTGAACACCATAAAAATTTGCGTTTTTTTTTCTTTTTACTTTCTATCTAAAATACCTATACGTAGATAGGTAGGTATATGTGGTTATCTGAATCGGAACATAAATTATAAGATTCATTTAGTTTGCATTGTCCAAGTGTTGGTACCTACTCATACCTATCTTATTTTTAATTAGGACTTCTCACCTTCGTTCACCAATTCAACAAACTTTAGTAACTTTAGTAAATAAAATGTAATGTATAATTAATTCAGAAAGTAAACTATAATAAATGCTTATTATATTTAAAGTAATTGCAGATTAATTTAATTTCGAATTCGTTGTTAAATAATAATTGTTATATACTTAATTAAAACTGTACGTACATATTTTATTATTTCCTTTTCCATATTTTTATTATAATATAGATACGTAATACATGGAAAATAAACACAAAATATTTTTAAATACACGCATTGAACTTTCACTTCTAAAAGCTCAAATTTGTTGATAAGCGACCTATTATTATAAAAAAAATACAAACATATAACTAAAAATTTTATAAGATTCACAAATGTTTGCACCAATAATCACTAGTGAAACACTGATGAAAGGATATGAGCACGCCACGAGAAATCAGCATCCCGTCCGATTACTTTCACAGGGTTTTCTTCGCACGTTTTCACTCGCACTCCCAGAAAAATGAGCTATTCCTAAAAATCTTACCTTATCTCAAATTAGGTTATCACTGAAATCACTGAACACTTGTCTTCCACGAGGTAGCTATCACCGGTGAAAGTGCGTGTGGCTCGTGCGGAGGTTTGACTTGCAATGAGTGTTGCGCCTTGAACTTCACATTATATATAGGATGACCCAGTTACTGATAGTTAACTGTGCTACCTGGTCCGTCTGTCATGTCCAACCTGTTGCATCCCGTTGTTCAGACGCTCTGCTCCCTTTGGACCTTGCCAAGGACGCTAGAACTGATTAACATCGACCTGTGTCCTGTTTAAATAGGAAATTTGAATGAAATAACTAATCGAAGTTTGTATTGTTTCAGGTACCTACACCGATAAATTTGACCGAATGTGGGGCTGGTATGTACGATATTTCCTATGCATAAGGAATGCATTATTACATATTTAAATCAAGTTATCTCGCATCGTATCACTGAACAATTGCAATTAGAAGATATCTAACGGTATGAGACTAACAACGTAGGTACCGTAACATCGTATTACTTTGGCCCAAAATTTTCTTTTTTTTTTCTT
>CAJQZM010010030.1:0-10298 GCA_907164665.1 Colias nastes | reverse complement strand
GACTTTGTACTCTAATAAAATTTAAAATGGCAACAGTAATGGCTGAAAAGGTTAATTATTATGTAGCCTACTAAA
Organism: Colias nastes; assembly: GCA_907164665.1. Classification (NCBI taxonomy): domain Eukaryota; kingdom Metazoa; phylum Arthropoda; class Insecta; order Lepidoptera; family Pieridae; genus Colias; species Colias nastes. The sequence continues at coordinate 10,223 of CAJQZM010010030.1, read as the reverse complement.
TAGTGAACAAAATAAATATAAGATCAATCGTGTTTGCCAACGCTTTGAGGTCATAAATACAGATTTTGTTGGACACGCGTCGTAGGCACCGCGACCGCTTCTAGACGCGGTGAATTGACTGTCCCACGCGCCTCGCGCCCGGTGTAGTGAACGGTTAGTGCGCATCGTAGGCAGATGAGCTGTAGATACTATATAGATGTGTGTGTGACAAATAGGGATGGGTAGGTATCAATTGCGTGTTGAACTATCGATAAGTTATGTAAATAAATATGTATCATAAGTAAATTTTATGTTCTATAAGTTATTAAAGGAAAAATATATGAATAAAGTATAAATATGTAATTTTAAATTTGTTTACCAACTGAATAAAGTTTGTTTATTCCATTTGAATATTAAATATTATATAAGAAATTTTCTTGTATTAATTATAAGTATTTAAAAAAAATATGTTTAGTTGGAATATCAGAAAAACGTGAGTACTTTTTAAATAATAAAGTTAATAAAATAAAAGATCGGGTTTAGTGCTATTTCTTTAATAATAAATCAAACAATAATAATAATGTTTTAAAAATGGTAAAAAATATTAAGGAATAATTAATAATTTAAAATGATAATATAATAAATAATATTAAGAATTTTTTTATTTAATTTTATCAATTCTACTATCAAAATCTTCAAAATCAATTTAGCGGTTCAGAAAATATATCGTAACATTACATACTTTACATTTACACTATAATACATTCGCATTCATAATATTAGAAAGTGTATCATACAAAACACACCACAAATTTATTTATAAAACATTTTTAAAAGAGTTTTAATTTTAAAGTTAAATAAATAATTTGTTAAAATATAGTTCTTCTAGTAAACTTTATATCGAGTACAGCGTTGGTCAGGTCACATCACTACGATCACGTGGCGGCAGTGAGGCGCGCGAGCGAGCCTGCGCGTGTCCGGCCCCCACCTACCCTTCACCCCCGCGATGCTAGATTTATTTTCATAAAAATAAGTATAACAATCGACTTACTGATGAAATGTGATAGTGGATTCCAATTTTGTGTATTTTCTAGTATCGTTTTTGCAAGATAGAACTGCACATTTCACCATGTTTATTCGTAAATATGAAAAAAAATCCAGAGCAACGCACTTCGTGAGCACTCAACCACGACTGCGAGCGCTCGCGGCGGGAGCGTCGTGTTGTTCCCACCTGTGCCTACTGTTCCCACTTGGTTGTTCGCACTCTATAGATAGTATATATACTCTAAGATTTTCAACTAAATCTAAAGCTCTGTAGTACGACATAAAAGAGATGAAATTAATTATTTTGGAACTAATTCGTTTTTCATTACCTGGCAACCCTGAATTGCCAATGTAGCTGTCAAGTTGAATAAAAATTTGTTGTTTTTTTCGTGAAGTGGATAATTATTGAGATAAAATTGTTATTTAGAACAAGAAATTTAAATAAAAAAGGAGACATCATGAAAAAGGTTAAACGTAGCGGTGTCCGTGATGTCGTGTATAAAGTTTTTATTCGGTGTTTGTCCGAATTTCAAGCTGGAAAGTTATTAACTGATTTGGAAAACGTTTACAAACGTACAGCAGAATATACCGGTGAGATTCCATTTATTTTTGCTCAGTACTACGTAAAATAGAATATTCCATTAGTGACGAGTGTTTAATGTATGTATGTATGGCGATTATTACGTTTTCGCAATTTAATTTGAGGTTATTTGTATGTAAACAAAAACTAGTTTTTATAGTGCGACCAGCACAATTTGAGTCAAGAAGTTATATCCAATCCAACCAGCCTCAAATAAAGTACCTAGTTTAGATTTTACTACATAGTGATAACTGTTTTCATACAGCTATCTATTAATCAATCAAACCATAAGAAAAAAAAATCATATTTTAGATTTAGCTTACTAACTACTTACTAGAGTAGCGCAGGGACGTTGGCCTCCTACATTAAAAAAAAAATTAATAAAATAAAGGAAGTTTTAGTTTTAAGCTACTATAAAAATATGTTAAATGTACTATTTGATTTTATTCATCTTAATTCGTTTGTTATAGGGGTTTCTGAAAGCACAGTACGCAGGATAGTAGAGGAAGGGAGTAGAAATGAAGGCAAATTTTCAACGCCAGCCAAACATAGGAGAGGTAGACCATCAAAAACTTTAGATGACTTTGACGTCTGCGCAATACGCCAAAAAATTCATTTTTTTACACCGTTAAAAAGGAAGTGCCAACAATTGGCAAATTATTGGCTCAGCTACGTGATGACATTGGATATGATGGTAGTCGTGAGCATTTGCGAAAACTTTTTAAAAAAATAGGATTTCGCTATACAAAAAGTAAATCCAATAGGCAGGTTCTGCTTGAAAAACCCATTATAGCACACAAAAGAGAAATGTATCTGCAAGCTATAATGGACAATAGAAATTTGCCAGAAGAAATTCAGAAGGATATAATTTACTTAGATGAAAGTTATATACATTCTAGCTATAAAGTTAAAAAATGTTGGCAGTCAATAAACAAAGAGATGGATTTTAGTACATGCTGGAAGTGAAAAAGGCTTTGTGCCTAATGCTCTTTTAATCTTTAGTGGTTTAAATAAACAAGAAGATTATCACTCTGAGATGAACCGGGCAAACTTCCAAAAATGGGTTACTGAAAAACTAATACCAAATATTAGAGAACCCTCAATCATTGTTATGGACAATGCTCCCTACCACTCGGTGGTAAAAAATAAATATCCAACATCAGCCAACAAGGTTGATGAAATAAAAATGTGGTTGTTAGAAACACAACTAAGGAAACCTTCTCTTGTTCAGCTGGTAAAGAAGCATAAACCAGATCCAATTTATGAAATTGATGAATTATTGGGGCAACACGGTCACACAGTGGTAAGGTTACCGCTTTATCACTGTGACCTTAATCCAATAGAGTTGATTTGGGCACAAGCAAAAAGAAAGATCGCTTCGCAGAATGTTTTTTTTTTTTTTCAATCATATATTTCTGGGCTTTTGAACGAATGTTCATGGCAGCTTCGCAGAATGTTGGAGCAAAAAATATTAAAGAATTAGCTTTAGATGCCTTCAACTCCATTACAAGTGAAGATTGGAAGAATTGTTGTGACCATGTAAAAAAAATAGAAATGGAATATTACAATAGGGGCAAAACCCTGTACGAAGACATAGAGAAATTTATTATTCACGTTGGTGATGAGAGCAGTGAAGATGACTCAGATAGCTGTTATAGTGCTGAAGAACCAAATGATGATACTGAAGATGCCCCGTACCCTCTTGCCAGTACTTCGAAACAGAGTGATGATCAGTCCTTTGAAGGAGTAGAATATTTAGATTTTGATTAATTATATTAATGTACAAAATTTATCTACAAAAAAAATAAAAATATGTAGTTTTCAAATCGCCTTGTTTTTTTTCTACCCGACGGACCCAGAAAGAGAGTAATGTGTTTGAGCTGCATGTATGCTTGTTTGTTTGTATGTTTGATTCTATGTGCGCCTCTGCAGTCTAAACACTTGACCGATTTTTATAAAATAACTAATTCCAAATGCATTTAAGTAAAATTTGACCTAGGTAGGTCAATTAAAATACTAATGTATTTTTGTCTTAAATTTACACTATTGCTACAATGAAACAATTATAACGGTTTAAATCGCGGTATTTATTTTAGATTATATTATATAGATTTTTAGATTTTTATTCTATAGTATCAAGATCGCTTGCGTCGCAGTATCAGTGTTGCTATATGAGCGACGGTGGCGCCCTCATTTATTTTCATCTCTTTTGTGTCGCACTGTATTTATCTTAGATCATTAAGTAATGGATGGAGCACGCTGGCAAATGTTCTAACTAAACTTTCTGCCGATTTTGGTGCGGGGAGGGTAACTCACACTTTGAAACACAATCACACATTCACAAAAATAATTTGTGTCTTTACAAACTCAAACTATTACAAAATTGACAGACTAGCATGTTTTTGCACACATACATCGATTACACAGAAAAATCTCTGTACATATACGTAATAATACAATCGCTCTAAAGGGATGTAACCATATCGATATTACAAAAATAATAATTTTGTTGAAATTAGAAATAACATTAATATTATATTCATAAAAAATACTACACAGGTCATTTGTAACGTTTTCATCATTATTATATGCATACGAAAAAACAATAAAACGCCATTTTATTTGTATTTGAATATGTATTTATTCAACACATCACATATTATATTCAACGCCCGTGGTACATGTTTACGTTTTCTCTACATAAGATCCATCCTCGTACTTCAAGAAATATAATAAAAAAAGAATTATCGAAATCGGTTCAGCCGTTCTCGAGTTATGCGCTTACCAACACATTTTGCGATTCATTTTTATATATAAGATAAAATAAATATCGGTACAGAAATTTTTATTATTTCTGTACCGAGGTGTCCATTCTGATTTTCTCCCACAGCATTCAATCCACCTTAGCCTTAAAGCAGGATTTTTTGTAAATCTGAAATATACGCAATATTAATACATACATATAAACAAACTAGCTGCTCCGCGCGGTTTCACCCCCGTGGCTCCACTCCTGTTGGTCGTAGCGTGATGATATATAGCCTATAACCTTCCTCGATAAATGGGCTATCTAACACCGAAAGAATTTTTCAAATCGGACCAGTAGTTCCCGAGAATAGCACGTTCAAACAAACAAACAAACAAACTCTTCAGCTTTATAATATTAGTATAGATTACATAATAGAAAGGTTACAAGATTAACATTACAAAAAAACGGCTAAGTGCGAGTCGGACTCGCGCACGAAGGGTTCCGTACCATTAAAATGTTCTGCCAGTTAAAAGTAACCGAGCGTAAATTTTAATAAATATATACAAGACTTACAAAATAAACATTATACTCCTTTTTATGCGTTGTGTAAAATTTTAATATAATAAAGATTAATTCTCATCTCATTTCAAATTATACTTAGAAAAATATTTTTTTATCGACGTTCAAGTTAAAAGCAGTCCGTCACTAAAGAAAGTCGTAAAAATTTACGACCTTTTAAGCGACGAGTTTTTAAATTCAACTCTATCATTAAGTTCATAAAGATTAAATTTGAATTTCTTTTCAAGATAGTCTCGCTACATCGCTTTATAGTCTCGTGGGGAGTGCGGTTCAATATCGCGTTCTAAATTCAACTTTATCGCTTAGTTCATAAAGATTAAATTTGTATTTCTTTTCAAGATAGTCTCGCTAAATTTGTATTTCTTTAAAATATAGTCTCGTGGGGAATGCGGTTCAATATCGCGTTTTAAATTCAACTTTATCTCTTAGTTCATAAAGATTAAATTTGTATATTTCTTTCCATGATAGTCTCGTGAGGCCGCATCAATGATCGAGTAAACACATGACTCGATTATTTGTCTTGATCATATCGCTAAACGATACATCGACGATTATTAGAAATTGCATTTAAATTGATATTTACGTAAAAAAAATAAAAAAATACTTACAAATGAAAGGTTATTCCATCTTTTTTAATATTTGATGTGTTTGACTTGCTTCTGCAAGACTTGACAGCACAAAACGGCATTTTTAGCGGAGCACTCGCAGACGTCCTTTCGATGTTTTACGAATACGCACAGTGTTTGTAATCGATTACGCAAGTAGTTTTTATGAATGCATAAGATTTTTCGATTTGAAAAATCTTATACCTCGGCAAAAGGGGAAGCGCCTGTGAGTGTTATCCATTACTTAATGATCTAAGGTATTTATAGAATAATGGTTGATACGAAAAAATATACCCGATGTGTTAGAGCAACAATATTTGCAACTTTTGGTTAATACGCTAAAAGTCTTAAAACACCGATGCTTTTCCACCTATCTTATCTTATGAAAAAGATCAACAAACTCAATTTTTCTATTAATCCTGTATAATATAAAATTCGCAGACGGTCACAAGATACATTTATTTATTTATTTATTTAGCCCTTATAATCCATGACATTTAGATACAGTTTACAACAAAAGATACATAACACATGAAAATATTAATAGTGCAGTTAGGTTAAATGTCCTGGCCCCTTTCGGGTATAGGCCTCCTCCAACTGTCCCCATTTCCTCCTGTTTCCAGCTGCCTTCATCCAGTCTTTGCCTGTCAATTGTAGAATATCATCAGCCCAGCGAGCCCTTGGTCTGCCTTTCTGTCTCTTGGATCCTGGGCCTATCCATTTCGTGACCCTTTTTGGCCATCTATCTTTGGAGTAGCGGGCGATATGTCCAGCCCATTTCCATTTTAAGCGCTGTGCATGTTGTAACACGTCTATTACTTTGGTTTTTGCTCTGATTTTTGAGCTGTTGACTTTGTCTATGGTCTTGATGCCAAGGATACTTCTTTCCATAGACCGTTGGCACGTGCGTATTTTTGACATGGTAATGTGGTTAAAGATCCAAGTTTGGGCACCATATGATAAACAAGGCAACAGGCACGAGTCCATTACTTTTTTCTTTAGCTTCATTGATAGTTTTGATTTTAGTATTTCCTTGTTACTCCAGTATTTATTCCACGTCAATTTGATTCTCCGGTCTATTTCGTCTAGATGTCTTGTCTTTTCAAATGATATTTGTTTTCCGAGGTAGATATAGCTCTCTACGTATTCAATAGGTGTTTGATTTATTCGTATAGGTTTCTTTATGCCATTGGTAGCTACTTTTGTTTTTGAGGTATTCAGTTGTAGGCCTACATTCGCGCTTGCAGCGCTTAGTAGTGCACAAGATACATATCAAGAGAAATTAAAATTGGAAAGTGAAAATACATTTAACACAATCATAATAAATTTAATAGTACAATTATTTAACAAATACATCAGCTGTTATATTAAATTTAACAGCATTTTAATGCTATCGACAGACGAAAATAAGGTAGAATAAAGAACTGAAACATTCCTTCATAGTATATCCTGACTAACATAAAATAAAATTATATTCTGTCGTCGTTTAACTAATATAAAGTACCATCGTTCCACTTCTTAATATATTCAGCCTTTCTGCACTCCCGTCTGGCAAAATAATCTGGATACTGTGCTTTTTCTAGCGGATGCCAATAATCCAAAATCCAGTCTGGAGGTGTAACAACACGACTATAAGCAACGCCACCAGCTAGCCCAATCGATCTAGGAACTAAAAGAACAAAGAAGCTATAAAATCAAGCGTCTCACAACTTAACTATTTAACGGAGGTACATAATGGTATTAGTCACACTACAAATGCTAAATTTATTTAAAATCCTTACATTTTTGCGGTGGAAAAGGATACTTCTTTGCAAAAACTTCATTCTGTCCAACACGCAGCAGGAGTCGTTGTTCTTTAGGATCAGTGACGCATTTATTATCGTCAAATTGTTTTCTTAGCAAAACTTGGTGATATCGTATTATGAACCTGAAATGGTATTCTTAGAATTTTACTATGAAATCATACTTCATATTTATTTAATAATTCCTATGATGTCCATTTTCCATTATGTTAAAAAATTTGTGCCGAACGACGGTAGTTTTAAATCGAAGATGCATTGAGAAAAATATATTATGAAAGCTTGGAAGGGAATAAGTACTTTTCAGTAAACTGTAGTAGATACTATGACAAATAACCTTAGTGATGCAAATAACAAATAACGTTTAATTCAGAGTCAATTGAAATTTATAAGTAAATCAAATGTAGTATATTAGAAAATTAAATTAGTTACCTTGCAACGTAATAGGATTCAATAAGCCTGCAAGCAGTCTTATATAGGGTGCAAACTTTTTGTGAGTGAGTTCTTAATTCTGGAGCAAAAATCATTTTCAACGATTTTAAATTATGACCCTTATCAGTCTGGTGACATTAATGATGTTTGTTTGTTTTTATTTAAAACCTTTATAGAGCCAGGTTAAAAATATTTTTGCTATAATTTAGTTCGAAATAGAGTTCAGAACATAATATTATGGCCATTGCATCTAATAAAAAATATGTTTCTGTGTGTAGCATGGCACACAGCAACAAGATTAATTTTAATATACATATAAAAACACATTCCCCAATAACCTTGCTTCCGTACATAATATTAAAACATAATATTATGGCCATTGCATCTAATAACAAATATGTTTCTGTGTGTAGCATGGCACACAGCAACAAGATTAATTTTAATATACATATAAAAACACATTCCCCAATAACCTTGCTTCCGTATTTTAAAAGTCAAGCAATGTCATTTTGATTAAAAAAAATGTCAATTATATTTATATGTCAATGCGACAATGCGTTGTGTTTACGGAATGCAAAACTTGTGCTTTTTAAAATAAATATTGTTTATTTTTAATAGATACTTCATGTTAATTGTATTATTTTAAAGAAAAACGTCGAATTTTAAAATGTTATAATTTATGTAATAAATTTTAATAAATAGTCAGCGAACGAACACAATCATGTCGGACGCTTGGGAAGAAATTCAAGCGGTAAAAAGTAAACGAAATAGTCTGAGAGAAAAACTGGAAAAACGTAAGAAAGAACGGCAAAGTATACTAGGTACAACGTTAATAAATGACAAAAGCGAAGGATCTCCCAGTAATAAAGAAAAGAGTGTCTCTAGCCCGGCATCAAAATCGGAAGGTAAGTGTTTACAGATTATTATTTATTATGTATTTCTTCTTGCCGTCATGAAAATGTATCACTTAATGGATTTCATTACTAGTTGTAGTAATAGTAAACATACGATAATTTTAAGTTAAAAAATAACATTAACATCAAAAGTATTGATACAGTACTAATACATTTTTCGCTAATCGTATAAAATACATACGTAAAATCTTGTCTTCTTTTTAACACTTCCAGCACAAGAGAAGCCGAAACTCCCGATACCACCTGCGTCTCTAGAAGTGCAGCTGTTACAAGTGTTATCAGACATGCAGTTACAATTGCCAGCTACGGCAAGTGCTTTACTGCCAGGTCTCGGAGATGTGGACACTGGTATTGTTGCCAGTTTGCTGCAGAAGTTCGCCACACAGAAGTTAATTACGTAAGTGGAACAAAATTGGCAAGAAAATATGTATTTTTTGTATGTACTAAAACTTCTGAACAAATTTTGTTTGAGAAGTGAAAAATGTACAGCATAAACATTATCAAATGAAGTTGAGATTTTTGCTAGAGATTATGAATTAATCCATACTAATATTATAAATGCGAAAGTAACTCTGTCTGTCTGTCTGTTACTCAATCACGCCTAAACTACTGAACCAATTTTCATGAAATATGGTATGGAGATATTTTGATACCCGAGAAAGGACATAGGCTACTTTTTATCCCGGGAAAATGATGCAATCCCGGAAATCCCACGGGAACGAGAACTATGCGCGTTTTTCTTTGACTGCGTGGGCGAAGCCGCGGGCGGAAACCTAGTTGATATATAAATTTTGGCACAGAAATATTGTAAAATAAATTATACTAAATTTGCATCAGCAGTTGATTTTTTATCCTACTAATAAAACATAATATTGAGATCATCAAATGCTAATCACTAGTTACCTACCTACTACATTAGTGAAAAAAAGTATAAAATATTATATCTTAGGTCACTCACTAGTTTTTGACTTTATCTTTTTTAAATTTCATTGTAAATTATGAAATATTTCTATATAATAGGTCACTATTAATAAACCTTATATCTTATCTTTTACCAGAATAAAAGAAAGGACAGAGAGCACAACAGATGCGAGTATAGAAGTGGTCAGCGCAGAGTCAGTAAGACTTGCTGCAGTTTTGGCTGCGTTAATGGAAGAACAGAATAATACTAATAAAAGGAAAGGTAAGATTTTCAAGTCTTTAAAGTAATAAATTTTATACAGTATGTTCCAAAAATTAATATTATGGGATATTGTATAATAAACAAAACAACAATTAATGACCATAATTGACAATTAATTAATATAATTTATATGTTTGAGCAAACTGGTTAAATTTGTCATTTAATTAATTGCCTAGGCTCTTTATTAAACAACACCATTTAATTGAATGTCTGCAATACATTTTAAAGTTTTGATTATTTTTAGGTGATGGTACAGCAGAAGAAGGGCCTAAAGTTAAAGTTTCTAAATCAAACACAGATGAAAAGAAAGCTGGAAAAGGAGATACTGATATAATGGTAAATACAATCTTTTTCATTTTCGT
>CAJQZM010009972.1:0-10513 GCA_907164665.1 Colias nastes | reverse complement strand
GGCCCTGGGCACTGGCCCCCTGTGCCCCTATGGTAAAGACGGTAATGCTTTCACGCTAATAATATTCATTTATTCGTGTAACTTACTAACGTAAAACTCATTTCGTAACATAGTGCTCAAATATAAGTTAGTACATACATTACATTAAAAGTTGAGGATAAAAATATGTTAGGTATTGAATTAAGATGAAGGCACAAGAATAAGTTATAGTTTGAATTAGGTTATTTTCATTCGGTTACTATGTGGCTGAAACTACAAACTAAATTTGCCGTGTGTGAAAATTGTCCCGAAATATTTATTTATTTATTTATTATTATAATTGACTACGTATTATTTTCAACCGACTTCAAGGAGAAGCTTCTCAATTCTACTGTATTTTTTTAGTTCGTTAGCACAGAACTTTCGACTGGGTTAACCGATTTTGATATTTTTTTTATATATTTATTTTTATCTAGTTCTGACAGTTTGAAGGCGGTTTCGTTTTTTGTTAAAACAATTATTATAACATAGAAAAATTTCGCAAACTACGCAAAGAAACTTATAGAATAATCCAAGAAAATCGAAATACCTTTAGAAGTGGTGTTGGATTGTTTTATCTATCTCATACTTAACACAATACGAATAAGGAATATGGGTCAAAAGTGTTAGACGATTGTCGATCAAATATGTCAGAACCTTTTGTTTGAAACTGAAGTTCTTTCCAAATAAAGCACACCCTTTATATCAATATTTGGAGTACATTGTTATTTGTAAAAATGTATTATTATAAATATAGGTTGCTAAAGATATGGTAAAAACAACAATAGAAATATATCTCTGTGGTCTGTGTTTAAAGGTCTCTAGGGAAAGAATTTCTTATATAACAATGTCTCTGAATTTTAGCTGGAGAGATAGAAAAATATATTATTTACCTATAACTATTGTGACATTTATAAACGCAAATTTAATCTTAATAGATTAATTAAATTAACATGAGATGTATATCATTTGAAAGTACGTTATAATTGAGTAAAAGAAATAGGGGTTTTATCAAAGAAACATATTCTCTGTAATTGTATGTATATATAATAATAATTAATTAAAACGTTTGACTTTACATTTCGTTTGCCGTCATTTAACAATTTACCTACAACATTTGAAGGGGAAATTTAGATAAACAAACACACATGATATACCCATTATTTTATATACATATTACATATATAATTTACATATTTAACCTATCCACGTGTACCTCAGTTAAATTTAACCGAACATTGCTGAGATTGGTAAAGTGTAAAATGAGTTCAAAGCGTACGGCGAGAAACGCAGTCGAGTGTGTTATCCATTGGAGCGATCTGTCATTCGCTTCACGTGAAACACACGAACATACACGGAAACTTTGTGTGTGTATTGATTAATTATCTGTATCAATGGAAAGTAAATAATAATATTCTTTCTTCATCTATTATCTATACCTTAAATTAACACTGCCTCTTAATTTTTCCTACCTCAAATTAACTTGTTAATTTGTTCTTTCCTACCTTAAATTAACACTTTCTATGCCACTTAATTTCTTAAAGAAAATACTGAAAACTATGGACACTAATCATCTAAATTAGGCTGAATGTATTGAGCCTGTATCTTAGATGAATGATGATCTTAAAGGCTTTCAAGTCTTTATTACTATAACATAAAATATGTGACATGCTCTCTACAATCGACTGTCTTTCCGAGGAACTACGATTTGAGTTATTTTAAGAAAAAAGCATATGTGTTTCTTAAAGGCCAAAAGCACACCGCTACCTAATTCACGGTTAGCTCCACCTTTCTCCTTAAGACCGTTTTTATCCCATCCCATTCCCCTCTACGGTAGGCAACACCCATAACGTATGTTATGGACGTCTATGGGCGACGCACTTTGCCATCAACATCGGCCTGCTCGTTTGCCTTCCAATACTTAAAAAAAAAAAATCTATTTACAATTACTTTCACAAAATTTTCCTTAAAAATACTTCCAATCCACAGCAATATTTTAAAACCTACAAAAATCATTCGAGCGTTGATTAGGGAACCAATTTCGGTTGCCCGCAGCCACTTCGCTCGGACCATCGTGAAATGTAAATTCAAGTAATCGACTAATTAACTAAAGGTAACGAGATTTACATAGCTCACAATTAGCGAACCCCTGTTTAATGATAATTACCTTTGTAAAATAGGTAAACTCTGGTCTTGTATTTGAGGTGGTTTCGTAACTTTTTAAAGTTTAGGGATATATTTTAGCACTGGTGTTTAATTTTTATTTATTTAGAAATTTGAGTTTGATAATATCAAAACTTTACCTTCTAGTTATGAGTGAAAAGTTGGTAGCACGCTAGCCTACGAGTGTTCTCAAAAATACTTTATGCTTAAACTTAGCTGTGTAAATAAAGCAGATAAATTCAACTTTATTCTATAACTAATGGAAATTAATCTGAAATTACTAACACATTAATCACATAAATAATTAGTATCATATGATCGGTAGATAAGCAAGTAAATGTATCATTATCACCTTCATAATTCTGTATTAAATACAAATTTTACTAGACTCTTTTTTGACGAAACAAACTAAAGTAATATTGTTAAGAGGAAAGATTTGATTTTTTTATCTGTTTGTTTATTTCTGACTATTTATCTCAAATTACTCTACTATATTTTTTTATCATCAAAAAGTTACATTACTCCCAAATGTCAAAGTCCGTTTTTAACCCCAGAGAATTGCCGGGACAAGTTATATTAAGTTCAATATATTATGTTATTTGTTTAATATAGCAAAATATATATTAGAAATGAATAAATACATACCATTTCTAAAAACATGTTATAAATTTAGGACATGATAGACATTCGCGTTTCAAATTATCAAATGTTTATGAATATTGAGATACGTGAAATACTAATGGAATACTTATGTATAATTTGATTTGAACATGTACATCAGTGAATTATTAATCGGATTATTTCGATTATACTCGGATAACTAGTGATAGGTTATGTTGAATTTCAAATAAATAACTAATGGAACTTAAATACAACAAAATATAAATTGAAATTTTATTGAGAACTGTTTTTTATCCGACATAATTATTAATTTACTACAAATATTCTGGAATATTATGAAATATACCTTTCAAAGTTTTATATTCTTTATAATGCTCCATCTTATATACCCTTATGATTGACGGAAAAATAATTATGTAGCCATCTAAATTCTGAACTGAAGCTTGTTATATAATATAACAGTAATCAAAAACATGAGTTAATTATACAGAATTTTCCTTCAAATCCGGACAGGTAAAGTTAAATAAACTTAGAGATAGTTCTACACGGCCGGCCCTACGTAATTAACCTCGTATTTTAGGAGTTGTATTGTTAAGTACATAAAGATCTTTAGAAAACCCAGCCGGAGGGACTTCTTATCCTAATTAAGCAAAAACGGGTTGAATCAAACTGTTTTTCTTCTATTTACTAGGTTTCCCGCCTACGAAAGATTTCAAATAGAAAATGAATTCATTGACCTGTCTTTTGAGTAACTGTACTGAATGGAAAGCTATTTGGTTATTAGTCGATAGAAAACATCGTTATTTTGTGGTAAGATAGTATACCTATCTTAAGTATTATTTAATGTTACATCACTGATGTGGAAGTCGTATTCATTTGTTCATTTATTTTCAGGAATTGAAAAAAGTTAAACAACATGTGATGTAGAGTTGAGGTTTGGAGGAATAGTTTTTAATATATTATTAAAAAATATTTTTCCTATAATATCTTAATAATAGGTTAAAATACATATCTAGGTACTTATAAATATATATAAGACAACGGCAGCAATTTTATTAATATTACATCAGTCAGTCAAAATAATATTATCAAAATAACTACCTAAGAAATGAACCTATTTTATTAATTTAAGACTCTCTTTCATATTTGTCGTTGAAATAATAAATCTATATAGCAAACCAATCACGTAATAATTTACTTCAAACGATGACGTATACTAAACAATCATTATAAATTTTCTTCGTTAAAGGAAAAACTTATAAGAGTCCTCATATAAAAATAAGTACCTACTTACAATTGAAAACTCCGCAATATTACAACTAGAAATTATTTGAAAAAGCTTAACTTGCTCTAATGAGCTTTCGTTTTAAGTACTCGTATTCGTAGTATTATCTCGAACTTTGAAGAATATTTTATATTGTCCGTTAAGAAATTTTCTGTTCATTTTTATTTTCTTTTCTTTTACATGACTTTTCTTCTCAATAACGAAAACATTAAATACATTATGAAACATATAGAATACATTAATTATATAGAAAGAAGAAATCTAGAAATCTTAATATTGGAATGAATTGAGACTTAAGAAAACTACACATTAAATTAGTATCTAAAATTGCGATAGGGCTCTAAATTTAATATCTAATATATGATTATCAGGTAGGTAATTATCAATTTATACTAAAAATCAAATTTAAATATACTTATAATTGTTTACTACATCTGTATAACAATGATAAAGTTGTCGGCTATTTCCAGCCCCTCTATATCTTAAAGTGCCATTGAGATTTGAAGCAAGACGTCTTGACCTAATAACATGTTTCTAATTCACACGTGTTGTATTTAATAATATTATTATAGATTTAGGTTTAAATTGTACTAATGTGTACTAATTTATAATTATTTATTTATTTATTTACTCTTTATTGTACAACATACTAAAATAAAAGTACTTGAAACATATCTAAACAAATAGTTATTTCTTTGTTTCTTTTTAAATTATACTATAAATATATATGTGCATTATAAGGACTCTACCCACTAAAACGTCTAAATACTACGACCATAACAGGAAGGTGTCAGGCAAAAATTTGTATTGAAAAGTATGGAGTATGCCCACTATACTGAATAAGCTTCAGAATCGTTAAATATTCGACTGAAAGTTCAATGCAACAAAGATTCTATTCGAATAATAGATACTTAATTAACCTAAACTATGGAAAGCTGGATTTAAAACATTTATTTCTTATCTTTACGCCAAATATATAGGATAAGGTTCCTTTTAATTTTTATAAAAGCTAACCCCTAAATATACTATAGTAATAGTTACCACAACTCAAATTATCTAAAGATATTTATGTAAAGTTTGAAAATTGCCAGCTTTGCGAGGCAATAAATATATTTTTCTTTCCATATTTAGACCAAAGCTACGCTGATATTCCAAGAAATAAACGTCTCGAAGGATGAAAATATGAATAAAAAATTTCGCGTCATTCTTAGAAAATACTTTATCGGTATTTTCGACTTTTGTAGGTAGATTTAACAATATTACAAGATCAAAATTATAAGTTTAAATTGTTAAAATTATTTTTCGTTTCAGTAAAAATATAAGTCATAATACATTGAGTAATATCATCATTTGAATTAGCAAACGATAAATAAGATATAGACTCCTTTTTCTATTATGTTATCACATCTTCAGTTGGTTGCCTGGAAGAAATCACTTATAAGTGATAAGGCCGCCATCTGTTCTGTGTCTTCTTTTAGCATAAGTTTTCTTTTTGTAATTTTTTGTTGGCAGTACAATAAAGTATTTAAATTAATAAATAAATATAGGTTACGTTTGACTAGGTACCACGCGATTAAAATTATGAGCTGTAACTAATATAACTTATATGAATCAAATAAACAAAAAAGAACAAGTAAGTAGACTTCTTTATGAAGAGCTCTATTTATGATAACAGATCATCTTCAAATTGATCTGTATTAAGCAGGTAATTAATCACAGCCTCCGAAAATATTAGATTTAACATAGCGTCTAAAGTGACAAGGTTGGATGTCGGCCAAGAGGCCCTTGTATCGAGAAATAGTTCAAGGTTCTATAGCTTCTGAGATACCTAATTACTGAACGAATGTCATGTAAAAGATTAAAAATTATCAGGTTTTACAGTTTTATATTAATAATGGTAATTATCTGGTATACTGTTTAAATGTTATTTGTATCTATACATGCTATTTTTATACCTATATCCCTCTTACTACTAACTTTTATTAAAACTTAATGTACTTAAATGTAAAATATTATTATCCTAAGTCATATCCATCTCAATGTCATTTAAAATATTATTTACAAAGTTTTAATTGGTAAACATTAATTGAGAATGTACTGAAAAGCTTTGAATCCTACTTAGTTTAAATATAATTAACCTACACTCATTATATTATATCTTGGAATGCGATATAGGCTTCAATTATACTAACAACATTACGATCAAAGCACTCCACTAAAACAGTTAATAAAAGCCAGGAAACATTTTCTCGAAAGATTTCATTCAAAATACATTCCCATTTTTATCCTCAAGTCTGAAATCTAGCATAAATCTTGATTATGTCTTTTGAAGTATGAATAGGTACGAAATATTCACAATTTTCAGTTCCCGTGAGGTTTGTTTAGGATTTTAGTAATTCCTTCCAATATACGTAATATTTATCCATTCATGTCGCGTAGCTAAAATTTTAAACTCAAAATACGGCGATATTCTTTGAAATATGTCGACTAAATTGGATAGACACATTTTATAAATTGCTACGTGAATTTCACGGCTTTTTGCAGTAAATTGGAATTGATGGGCTCTATTCTATTTATGACTTTTCTGTGAATTATTCATTGAGTTATTAGGAAATTTAAAACATCTATTGCAAATTCCAGTCTCTTTTTTTTTCAACATTTAATTGTTAAGTTATCTACGCCTACGAGAGTTATCTAAAAGTTATTGATTTAGCAAATAATAGTAAGAAAATTAAACTTATTGTTTCAGATTACAAACTTCATTAAATAATATTCATTCAAAACAGATTGAAAATAGTAAGCCCTTGACATTTAACAAAAATACTAGCGCCTAAGTCTACACAATCCATCACATTTTTTACCTCCCAAATACTCGAAGCCTAATAAAGTTTCTAACAAAATCCATCACGAAAACTGGGGATTGTATAACGTTTTAGACGTGTACTAATTTGTAATAGTTATTTCTTCCATTTCGAAGAAATAATTATAAATTACCTCGACTAGACAACGGGCAGACGGGCACTGGTAGCCTTGACTGCCTTAACCCGTTAAAAAAATACATTTGAGGAATAGGGTCGAGTTATTTCCATCTGTGATAGAAGGAAAAAAATTATTTTTGTTTTTGAGTTTCTGTGAATAGTACATAGTACTGCTTATCCCGGGTTTGACGGCCTTGCAAATAATGTGGCTTTCTATTGGTAAAAGAATTTTCTCACAATTGCAGTAGCAACTTACAAGCGTTGCAAATATATAATATTAGTATATAGTTGTTAAAATCTTTAATTATTACAGAAAACAATATATAGTATTAAGTTGATACAATGAAATAAGATAATACATTTATTACGATTTTTAAATGTGTTGTCAGTCAAAATACAACAATACAATCTGAGATAAAATTTAAAACCTTTTCAGTTATTTAAAAGTCTATTATCTGATGCCTCTACTACTTGCGTGGGCCCAGTTGGATTAGAAAGTCCACTTCTCAATGAGGATTGTTGGTGAACTAATCAAAAGTGTGCTTGAGGGATCTCAATTTATATTGGGAATGATTTGAAAATAGACTTAATTAAAGTAGGATGAGAGATGACAATACAATCACTGGAAGTTTGTAGAATGTGAAAATACACTCTGTATTTACAACAATGGTATAATTTAAGGTTTGCGTTTTTTATTTAATAATTAATCGACTCTCATCAACTTCGACAAAAATTGTATGTCAAAATCAAGATAATATTATGATAACACGTCATTTTATATTCTACTAGCGGTCCGCCCCGGCTTGCCCGTGGTACATGTTTACGTTTTCTCTTCATTAGAACCATCCTCGTACTTCAAGGAATATTATAAAAAAAAAAACTGAATCGATCGAGCCGTTCTTGAGTTATGCGCTTACCAACACATTTTGCGGTTCATTTTTATATTATAGATTTTCCTATACATTATACACCGATAACTACGATATGCTTTGAATAATAAGAAAAATTTGTTTTTTAATCTTGAATATTCTATGCTACAACAAAATACCAAAATCTCATCCATAATCACCAGGAAAACTCGGATAAAATTTACCAAAAAACATGTCGAACTAGTGAAGTGAGGCTAAAATCTTAAACGTCCAAATCCACTCGTACAAGAATATAAAATTCGATCCATTATAAGCTAAAACGTCGGAAAGACAATCCTTTTGCGATGTCTTTATATGAATTGTCACTTTACTAAAGCCTTTGGGAATCGTTTATGGAACAGCTATATAGCTGTGTATAGGTACAGGATGGGAATTTTGAAAGAGCCTAGACACATAAGTACCTTTAAATACTGGGGATAGCAAATTGTATTGAAAGGAAACATTCCATAATTTTTAAAAAGTAAAGCATTTAAAATTAAAGAATATTCGATTCCAGGATATGGCAGGTGAAATTTCGAAAATCTGTCAATGCAGTTCTATTTCTTTCTAAAGATAAGGAATGTTTCCTTTCAGTAAAATTTGCTATCTCCAGTATTCAAACTCAAAGTACTTTTCCTCCAGAACCTATACAAATCCCCCTTATATAATATATATACCTAATACTTACATAACATTGAAGTGGTATTAAGATGCCTTACAAAATGCGGTAAACGCTTCTCAAATATTCACATTGACTAACAAATTTGTTAACTCAGCGGTTGAAATTTTGAAGTAAATTACGCTCTTCGCTTGTCGTGTGAAATGTCTTGTTATTTTGATAGGAATTCTGTTAATGTTTGATTTTAGGTGTATGTTGTATTATATAATGAGATAACAGACATTTATTTTGTACTAGCTTTCCGCCCGCGGCTTCACTCGCACAGTCAAAGAAAAACACGCATATAATCCTTTGTACTTTCACAGCTATCTCCCTACAAAATTTCGTCCAAACCGATTCAGTGGTTGAGGCGTGAAGAAGAGACAGACATATTTAGAACTTACTTTCGCATTTTTAGCTAATGCTAATGCTTAGCTAATGCTAAGATTAGGATTAAGTTTGATAAAATGTAAATGATACAAATACAGTATGTGGTTAATAGATTGATGATGTCTTAAATCGAACATAAATAGATAAAATTATCTTATCACTTAATTATAAGTTTACTTTACTTCTTCTTGTAAATGGAATATAGCTTTATACAGAACTTTTGTATAAATATTTTAGGTAATTCTTCACTTTTGGTAGTATATTATAAGACAATATAAGCGAAGAAATGTTATAAATATAAAGTGTATTTGAATTGGCGGAATGTTATCTAGAACTAAGAAACTTCAGTCAAGAGATATTTCTTTACAGTTCGCTTCTGAGAATATTTTCAAATGAAGCCATAAGAATTACTTTGTGAAAAATCATATTTTTGAAGTGAAACTTCTTTATCGGGGTTGGAAAAAAATTTAGTGTAACATTTTTTCGTTACGCGCCATCTTGTTTTTATCCCTACCACGCGTGATTCGACGTTTTTCTGTAAAGTTGCTTAAAATAAATTATTTTTTTGAAAAATTAGGTCATAAAGAAGTTTCACTTCGTTTGGTATTCAATTAGGCAACTATTCCCATTTTTATTTGTTTTATAGAATTGAAATACATTAAAATATTTTTATTGTTTAAAATTAGTTACTTACTCTACATGAAAATATATGAAATGTCTATTTCATTAGAAGATATAATCATTTTCGCTAAAAATATATTTAATTTATTTTTATGTATTACCATATTTGTTGTACCATACTATATTCGGTATTTATTATGTTAAAAGATTCAATACCTACCATTCTATAGAATACCTGAAACATTTAATATTATTCTCCGTTCACAAATTGTCCATTCTATTGAGCCTGTAAAAGCCTAGTTGATCTATGTTCACTAGAGTTGAATGTGGTATACGAATACTATTAATACTAAACCGTAAGCTAATAAGTATTACTCTACTTCAAACCACTTTTATATATAAATAAAACTATCCAATGTATATTATAAAAATTATCGTGTGACTTTTGAGATTGAAAATGTTGAAAAAATACGAAATAATGGAAAAAAAATGTTAATTACAAGTCATAAATAAAGTATCTCTATCATCGCTAATAATTATGATCATTATGAGTTACAACATGACATTTTTTTAGTGGGGATATCTTGCATATGCACCCGGTAAAGGAGCCGTGGGTTGATTCTTACCGACTCACACTGCGTAAAGAAAAAAGCATAATACAAAAGCAAGGCAAATAAACATAACCCAACACGACAAGCATAGAGACGATAGTCGAATACTTCACACATAAAACATAAAAGACTACAATAAAATATTCCACCAAACTATAATTATTATATTACAATACCATTCAAAAACACCAAAAATACATTACGATCACAATCATAATTGCCCAACTTTCACAGAATCGCTCCACAAATAACAAGTAACA
>CAJQZM010009921.1:0-10096 GCA_907164665.1 Colias nastes | reverse complement strand
CGTATAGTATAAACTATAAACTTTAAGTATGTAAGGATGAAATTTTGTTTGTCACTCACGCAAAAACTGCTGAACGGATCTCTATTGTGTTCTTATGCAATTTGGTACAGAGTAAGATACATTATACATCCACATAGGATACTTATTATCCACGTAAAATGCGAATAAAGCCACGTTATCGAACTAGTGCATAATATGTAATAATATTAAAACTAGTTCACATAACCGCGCGAACAATAGCCAATTCATAATATGTATTTGCGAACAGCTGCAATAATTATGTTAATAACATATAAACAAGTGCTTTAAACAAGTTCTGTAAGAAATTAGAAAAAAAAATACCTACTAGATATTAGTTTAATACGTTTTTCAAAACTTTACCTCTAAAACTTTATCCAAAATATGATGAATTTATTCATTTCAACTAAACACAAAATGGGTTACAAATATAGCCTATGTGCAAGTGAAGTATCTAAGTGCCAAATTTCATCGAAATATTCACATCTGTTTCGACATGAGTGCGCAACAAATATGAACATCTAATGATATATCGACTTTTTCGTTTACAAAAATAGTACGAAAAGTTTATAATATGTTATTTCATTAAAATTGTATGTATAATAAAAGGTACATTAAAAAAACAATAGAAATTGGCGACTTCCATCGTAAGGTACTTAAATTAAGTTTACATTG
Source organism: Colias nastes (assembly GCA_907164665.1). Taxonomy (NCBI): domain Eukaryota; kingdom Metazoa; phylum Arthropoda; class Insecta; order Lepidoptera; family Pieridae; genus Colias; species Colias nastes. Next base: position 9,403 of record CAJQZM010009921.1, on the reverse strand, counting down.
TATCAACTAACATGCTTTTTATTCACAAATAAATATAAAAATTGAAACTTACCTATACCAGCCGCATTATTATCTAAAACCATCACTATCACTAACACTGCACTTAACAAAAGTCACACATAGTCAGAATTCACTACACTAATGAAGTCCCGCGGTGCGACCTGCAACACAAATATACATACATATATTAATTATAAACTAACATTTATTATAAACCCTTTAAATAAAATAAACAAAAATTACCTATTTTTTATAAATAAATCAAGGTTTAATTACCTAAAATAAAACCTAGAAAACTATATAAAAATCTGTATGTACGTCTGTATAGGCACGTGTTACCGCGGCAACCGAAAATTCAAACTAAGCTAGGTCGTCCACAAAATTGAGTCATAGATAGATTATAGTGAAACCTGCTAGTAACAATATGTGTCATTTGCACATACATATTTAAAAGGAAATACTTTTTTTCTGTTTGTTCATAATAAACTCGAAAACTACTGGCTCAATTTTAAGAATGCCTTGACCGTGAATCTATATTTTTATAACCTTTGTTAATAGAGAAAAACATTTCCCTTTTATTAAGATTCTTATCAATATCTCTATGTCAAATATTATGTAGTAGGTACATAATTATTAGGTATGTATAGTGTATGCCTACGTACCTACTTATAAATTATCTTCAAATCATTTCATATACAAAAATCCCTCTGCCGTTTAAACAATTAGATATACATAAGAACAACTGTTTTAACCACATTTTAAACGGCCCTAACAACTTCTAATTTTTCTTATAAACCGTGATCTTTTTCTATCTTTTATCTTTTTCGCGTAAGTTATCAAGCGATTGCGTTCGCGTTGGCGTCAAGGCGCCGCGTAGGCCGGGCGCACCTTTGAGTATAACCAGTATTTTAGTAAAATTCCCTAATTGACCTTCAAGATTTTTTGGAGAAATTTTATGGTCCATAATTAAGTGACTGTGGATCTGTGCTTTAAGCAGTAATGGGTTTGAATCAGGTGAAATATTATTAGGCAGTATCTAAAGAGACTTCGTGTACGTGAAAATACAAGTCAGTTAAGTCAGTATGTTTTAAAATATAGAAATATATATCCTGAAGGCTTATTAAGGGATAAGATGAACAAACTTAAAGATATTGTTTCCTATGATGAATTAAACAAAAGAAAAATGTTTAAATTTTGCCGATGTGCGACGTTCCAAAATACAACGGAGCTGTTCAACTTATAATGTGTGTATTTTTATAAAATAAAATAAAATAAAAATAATAATCGTAAGGATCCTAAGGTAAGGATGATCTGCTTGTTGGCCTTTATTTTTCAAGTGTCAAATTAAATGCTAGAGAAAACTAATAAACTAAAAAAAAACATATCGCTAATGTTACACTACTAAACGGCTATCTCAATAGGTGGTCTATAATATGTAATTTAAAAAGAGATGTAAATTATCTTAGGTCAGTGACATTTCAAAAACAAATTAATTGGAACAAAGATAAAATATCAGATATAACTGAGCAATATATCACGGATTTTGTAAGAAATAGTAGGACTAAAGGGAACGAGTCATCTGAGGCATTATTTCACTGTTTATTTGATTGGAATGTAATAGACACAGATACATATTCCTATTAATTAATCAAATCTGAAAAAATATATATTTTTATACAACGTTGTTACGTCTAAAAGGCTGAACCAATACGGAGCTTCGAATAAAAATAAGATGAAAGACAATAATGTCACAAAATATGGCACATCAGAGCATCTATATGAAAGAGTCGTAAAAGCAAATCTGCCCCTTTGCCCACAAAAAGGGACCTTTTATTTCGAGATTACATTAACTTTGTCATTAAAAAGTCGTTAACCTAACAGTTACATTAGCTAGTTTTAAAGTGATATAAACTTGTTATATTTAATTTATACATTATAATAAAATATCCATATTATGTGATTTTAAAATAACTGTCTAATACATAATCAACCGTTTTTGTCGATGCTTTTTACCAGACATTAGAGCCTTTTAGTAGAACCACAGATAATAATTAATAATATAATAGTAGAACTTTCAATTAATAATAAAGGTGGTCTTAGAGGTGATAATTACTTTCATGAACTACATTAATTTTGTAATATCTTTGGTAATACTCTTAAAAGCCCATGTGATAATGTGGATACCCCTATGTACTTACACCGAAATAATTATTCATTTTATTATATACTCCTTTCAAGAAAAAACCTCTATGTATCTCTACATACATCGCTTTTGATAAAAGTGAATCTTAAAAAGGAAAGGTATTGCTAATCAGTGAAATTTTAACTCCAACGTACCTACGTTAATCAGTAAGTCACATAGAACACTTTCATTTATTTAACCTCACTTATTTTTCATTCATTATTTTACTTTTGTTTTCACATTAGTATAGATAACTTTACAAACTATTAGAAAACTGATTACAGTCTGTGTTTATAGAAACTATTGTTTTCAAAACATTTAATTCAAACAAAAATTCTCTGTAACTCTCTGTAATTTTCATGTATTTTTAACCTATGAATAATTTTTCGAAACATGTTACATAACCTGACTTTTACAAGACCTTCCATATGTAAACCATTGTATATTATGTTAGGTTTAAAATATATTTTGGTCTAGTTTCATACAACACACCAAGGATATAACAATGTCGAAAATAACAAATACGGAATCAAGATTAGAAGAGAAATTAAACTTAAACAGAAGTTTAGGGATGCCACGTGGTACTTATCTATCTATCTATGCTTTATACTCTATAGATATATATTGTCTATTATTATCGCAAATATTGTGTTTTTTTGGAAAATAATTAAAAACATTAAATAAAACAGAAATGAAATTGTTTTAGTGAAACAAGAATTTGTTTCTCTACATATTTAACAAAGAATTTGCTGCGAACACAGGCAGTTCCAATCAGTGAAGTTGATATGTAGATTAATAGCATTCAAATGCTTTATAAATGACAATTTCTGAACATCAGAAATTAATTAATTTAAAAATTTCTCAACCACAAAAATATTTTTTTTTTCATAATTTCATAAAGTTGACAGCCCTTCTACAGTTTGCCGACATAAGGTTGTCATTTATCGTTTATGGAGTGCGACCGTGAGTCAAAATGCGCTGTGACTAATGCTGAGATTCTGACCTTAGCTCGTGTATACTTTTACTAGTTTAAAATTATTTTTAAACAGTGTCCTGCGTCCTTTAGATGTCCTATATGTATGGGGTAGATGCACTATAAGCTTTAAGTTGATTGACCTTTGAACCTGTTAGTTTGTTGTATGTTAAATATAAAATACTAGCGGTCCGCCCCGGCTTCGCCCGTGGTACATTCTACGTTTTCTCTAAATAAAAATGGTTGTCTGTAAAGTCGATTTACTGACGATACTGTTGAACGTGACAACGTCCGATTGTGCTTCTTTGTCGCTCGTTCCGCGCTCTCGCTCGCACTTCAAGCCTTACATGGAACGCCTCAGAGCGAGGTAACGCCGCATGAGTCATGTTTTTTCGTGCGTGCAGCCGGCTCTATCGAATTATAAGACGTTGTCACGTCAAAACCATCCTCGTACTTCAAGGAATATAATAAAAAAAGTATTATCGAAATCGGTCCACCCGTTCACGCGTGATGTCGTGACAACGCGAAACGGGTTTCATTTTTATGTATATTTAAAATATTATGTACCGTATAAGGCTGGTGTTTGTAAGGATTTCATACTCGATTCAGTACTATGTTTTTGTTTACTCCAAGAATTTGCGCCTGGTTAAATTATACACCATCTTTGAAGTATAACGGATGTTGTATCAACCCTAATGTAGGGTTGGCAACCATATATAAATCTTGACAATCGTCACAAACAAATAAATAATTATTAACTTATCATTTTCTTAAACCTCGTTAACTTATAACTCTTAGCACGTACACATCCGTTCTAAAAACTACCGCTACGCAGTTCACATAAAAATAAACTTTATTAATATGCAATGAAGATTCATAACTGCATTTTAATCTATTTAAAATAATTATAAATTCCTGTATTGTAAAATGATTCTTATTTCTTATATATTTGGTTGAAATTAGCTTCAATCAAAATGATTTTATTAATAGGTAAAATATGAATGGTTAAGTTCTTTGATTTACCTGTGCTTCTTACGGCTTGTTATATCTTTGATTTTGATTATTGTTTGTATGCATCATGTCCGGTTATCGATTAGGTACTCTTTTTGTATTTCACAAGGAACTAAATTTCGTTGATAATTTTACTTAGAAATTAAGGTTTGATTCTCTTTTATTGGTTATAAAAATATCTTCAGTTTATAACATTTTTACAGGGTTTGTAGGTACCTACGCATTATTTCCTATATCATTATTATTTAATATCATAAAATTGCAATTTTTCTTTTATCTATTCCTAAATATCTCTGAACCTCACATTCATAAATCAAAAGACTAAGTCTTTCAAGTGGAAACATAAAACCCGCGGTCACTTATTTATTCTGAATATTAAACATCTCTTAACATTTTAATATAAACAGTAATAAAATCCAAGATGGCGCCTCACCTCAGCTAACCTCAAGACATAATAGGAGCAATCATGGTAAAAATTGATATTCGGCTCGAACCAACCGTTTGATCTATTTTCTGACGAGGAAGCGATAGCTCTTGGTGCAGTGTTTGTCAAAGTTTTTACTTATAAATTACTTTGTCTGCGTTGACCCTGGATGAGAACAACGTATTCACTAAGTTCGTGTTCAGTAGATAAATCATATTCACGCTTAGGTATACAGAAAATCGACTACACAATAATAAAAATAAAAAGTATACCGGCCGAATTGATAACCTCCTGTTTTTTTGAAGTCGGTTAAAATAGTTGAGACATAAAAATAAATGTTACATTGGAAAATTTAATATTTAAGAGATACCTACTTATCTTCATGAAATTAAATTGTGATAAATGTAATTAAGAATTATTACAGACAATGTGGAAGCAATGAAAAACAGATGTCGTATGGTGACACAAAAACTACTAGGTATATTATGTTGTTAAATATTCGTGAAAAAGTGTTTGTAATAAATTTAAAGATTGTTCTCAGATATTGAAGGTAAAATAATATTTTTTCTAAGATATTTCTAAATAATTCGAACTTAATAATTTATCTTCTACATGTTAGGCACACTAATTATTATTTTTCCAAAAAAATATTTTTCTTTAGAACTTTTTAGTAAAGTAGAGCGAATAATCTGATAATTAAAACAATAAAAAATAAATACAATATGTAAGTCTGGCCCATATCGTCTCGTGTTGGGAGTCGCGGCTCAACCCAATATGATGTTATTTTTAGATTGGGTCGCGAAACCCGTGGACATCCTCGGACAAACTTCCGTCATTTCAACATTCCCGCCATTTTAAAGGAATTTTAACAAATTTAGACACAATTAATGATGCCGGATAATATTGCGTAGTGAAAATTTGTAACAAGTTTAAAAAAGCTTCGATAAGTTTTAATGTCATAATTTCGACGGACGCTGCAGACAATATTTTTTTTAATATACTTTATTCAATTCTTTATTTCCTTCTAGCACAATCGGTTAACAATAAACGAATAATGAAATTCCACATGCATAAGCACTAAAATATTTTAACTATGTAAATCTAAAAATGGAGATTTATTTTATCGTCAATACATAGTTTGCTATATTGCGAATATCTCAACACTAATTCAAGACATTCAAAATAACAATCCCCACATCAAATATCAATATAGTATTATCTATTACCAAAGATAATACTATATTTATATCAAGAAAGAAAGAAAGAAACTATAATATAATACTATCACTAATACGTTAATATACGGCCCTAAACTTTACCCCACTTTTCTATAATCTCACAATTTTACAACCGTCCTATTTTGGACACAGACATACTAACACACATCAAATAGATTGAAACCCTTTATTATATGTATAAGGGACAATTTTATCTCATTTCTTGTTAGGCCACTGCGTAACAGAAAGCGTTTCGGATTTCACGGGAAGTTAAATAAAGTTGATGTGTATTTCCGACTTTGTTTGTACTACATATAGAGTTGATTTTTGTTAAATCTAGAATTACAGAAAAGCTTGCAGTAGATTATTACACAGGACATTATTCAAGTATGAGATTGTATTTGTAACCAAAGGGTGAAAGATTACAAAAATATATCAATATTTGGCACGTCAACATCTAAATTACTGCAATAATTAAAAAAATCAAACCTTTATTAGGTACTTATCCCACAAGTCTATTCAATTCATCTATATCATTGCTACTAACAGGCTTTAACTATTTAATACATTTTTACTACGAAATCAAAACGCATCGGTTCGCAGTCTGTCAGACCTTATCAAAATGGTGTAAACTATAAACCAGTCTGAGCAAGGGCACGGGTCGGCCCTACTTCATTTGTGACCTTATATTTCTAGTTTCGATTTCTATAAACAAATTTAAAATGCATCTTGGCCTGGTTTTGTTACAATCGAAGTATTATCTTTATGTGTTTTATAACTGTTTTATACATTTTGAATGAATAAATGAAAACGCTATATTGTATGAAATTACAAATGGGAAAAACAGACGTATACATTGCAGTGCTCCGCTCCTGTTGGTCTTAAGGTGGGTTCCCACGGCCTGATTTCTTCACAGATCCGACCGCGCCAGACCAGACCACAGGCCGTGGGAATCGGCCGAAATCGCCGAAATCGCCGATACCCACGGCCTGTGGTCATCACCTTTAGCGTGATGATATACAATAGTCTTTATACTTATAGCCTTCCTCGATCAATGGGCTATCTAACGCCGAAAGAATTTTTCAAATCGGACTAGTAGTTCCTGAGATAAGCGCGTTCAAACAAACAAATAAACTCTTCAGCTTTATAATATAAGTATAGATATAAAAAGAGACATGCTCAAATGGCGGCCTTGTGGCTACTTAGCCCTCCCAGGAGTCCCAGGCAACCATACAAGATAGATTAAAACATATGACATTTTATATTTTTTACGCGTTGATAAGAACATGTTAAACATAAATGTATTGGATTGGATAGTATTTGAAAAGGTACTGTAGACTAGAGTGTAGAGATAGTGATTTGAACTAATTTACACGTTTCATTGGGAAATTTTCCAATAAGATAAGGTTACCTAATTGTACCGTAAATAAATAGGAAATCAGAGGTCAACTCTAGTTCTTAATAAATTACTTTTTCACTCAAAAAAAATCTTACATACATATAACATAGAGTGGAAATAAGTCATCTTTAATATGTATATTATTATTGTTTTTTTACATTTCTTTAATGCTGAATCTTTTTTGATGCAACCAGCACAATATAAAATTCACAGCATGCGCCAAAAGGCATAAATATCACATAAAAAGCACTCCATAAAGTTAATTTAAAAACCTTTTTGTACGAACTACATCATTATTTATCCCGCCATAAAACATAGCTTAACTACTTAACAAGTAACAAAAAGTTAAGTTAATTAACTTGCTCAGTGGGTGTTCAAGTTACAGTCATTGACAACCTTCCTTCCTACGTTATGCCTTTGGGCAAGATAACTAGATTATAACTATTAGAACTTTGGTTTTGTAATCTTTTAGGTACAGACTCCTAGTTTTTCTCCTTTTTCCATTATCAGATTTTCTAATCAATTCTGTACTTTTTCCTTTCTGCATTCATATTTCACGATTATATAAAAGACATAGAGACAAACATTAATTTCTTGCAGTTTATTGTCTGACACGTATAGATGTGTGAGAAAAATTAAAAAGTCGAAAATCATACTTGAATAATAGGAAAAAAACAATAGATTACAAATTGATAAATACTTAACCTTCACCTGAATTAAATAGCAATATTTTTACTTCCGATAATAATATTACAAAATTCTATTTAAAACTGATAAACCACGTGAATTTGCACATTCATGAAAATTGAAATAAATAATAAACTGATGCGTGTTAAAACAATGCTTGTAGGTCTAGATAAAGACAATTTCCTCTATTACTTGCGATAATGTATAAATCAAAATTAATTAATTTTACTCGAGACAGCAACAAATATCTATTTTATGACTGTAGCTTTCTGCTGAGAATTTTCAAAATTACTTAAGCAGCTACGAAGCTTTTTTGGCACAAAGTAAACCATCTTTCATATCAACACAGTTACATAGTTTATCCTTAATTCAAAATCTATCTGCATAATTTCAGCCGAATCCATACAATACTTTTTGCATGTAAGAGCCAACGAACAGCCAAACAAAAAAACAATAACAAAATTCGTAGCATAAACAAAAAATCGAACAAAAAACATATTTTTCTTACATTTCTTGAATAAGCAAGTAGGTACACAATAATTATTCATTTTCTTTTTTACTTTTATCCGACAATTTATCAACTTGCAAAAACTTGTTTGAATGTTTATTAACAATAATTTTGTCGCTCTTGCAGTTTATAAGTGTGCAATAAACGTCCATTTGAATAATCGTATAATGATCGCAATTATTTTATCAATTTTAATTCGTGACCCTGGACCGTCATCGTAGTGACCTAATTCATGAAATTAATTTTAATGAAAACTTGGGAATTTTAATGCATTTCCCTATAAAAAATAACGATTTTAAAGTAAGTTCAGGGCGAATGCTTTGCTGCATCGTTTTTGAAAAAAAAATGATAAACTGATATGGGCATGTAAAATATTAGGTATGATACGATAATCATATCTACAGACTTCATCATCAACAGCCCATATTATTATTCACTTTCTGGCACTCAATGAGTGTTCAGGCAACCTCCATTCTGGTGGATATTTGGCAACTGAAAAAAATCCAAAATATGAAATATGAAGATATGGAATTTTTCAATTCGTCGTTTCTAATATTCCTCACCCATAAAACTGATATAAGCGTTAAAACAATAGCTGAAAAAGTTGTACCGATCAATATTACCGATATTACAATTCATGCAATGGTAAAGGCGGCACAAACCTGCAGCCCAAGACAGCATATGTTCAAATACCTATTTCAGAAATTTCAAAAAAATTTATTTTTGAATTCTGGAAGTTCTTAATCGTTATACCGATTTTTTACAATTTAAAATGAGTAGACATAAGTTCGAAATAGGTACATTAGAATCGTTTCAAAATGTAGGTAGGTATTTAATGTTAAAAAGAATCAATTGAATCAACGTACAATAGATACAGGTATGCTTTCCATCTTCCGGTAATAAGAAACAAAATTTAATAAAATATATTAGGTGCCAATTTATAATAACTACCTAAGGTCATTGCGCCTGTTCGCGTCCACATGCCTATTCGCGTCCATTTTG
>CAJQZM010009895.1:0-10550 GCA_907164665.1 Colias nastes | reverse complement strand
ATTTTGCGCTACATGATATTTTAAAGTACCTATGTTTAAAGTAAATTTTAATATTCAAAAATTAATAATATAATTACGTACTAGTACGGTAAAATATGAGATCATTTTCATCCATTATTTTTGTTATTTTCCTCTCAACAAAGCTATAATCGAATTCAACAAATTAATTATCTAATCAATTACACATCTCAGTTTACAAAATTAAATAATTTGAATATTTCCAGTAATTGAGAGGAAAATTCCGTACAAGAGAGCAAAGTTTGTTTATATTTAAGAGAAAAACATCTCGTCTCGCCTTACCTTGTATTGTCGTTTACAGGAAATTGAAGTTTACCAAAGGTATTCGTGTTATTTTTCACTTTCAATTATTTATAAATGAATTATTGTATTGTTAGGAGTGAAGTAAAGTTATTGTAGAATGTTTAAGGCAGGTGTATATTAGCTAAGTAGATTTGTAAGCTATACCTTCTGTTCAATTTTATTTTATCGCCCTTTTTTCTCTGGTTGTCAAGCAGAGAAGTGAGTAATAATAATTAATAATAAATAATAAGACCTAAGTAATTTATAAATAAATTAAAATAGTGTGTAGTATTATTTCTAAGTAAGTACTTAATACCTACCTATGTACCTATTTAATCGTTTACGTGCTAGTCAGAATTTCTGTTTTAATACAATATGTATTAGCCATATAAAACATTTTGCTTTGACCAATGTCTTAATTTCAGTATCTATTAACTACTAGGTTATCTATAATAATATTCTACTATTTATATACATAATGCTTATATCGATTATGCCACAACTCTGTCCATTGAGCGATATTTTATCTAACAGGCTTGAAGCCACGCTCCAGTGCTTGCGTTGTTAGCCATTTAGGTACCCTAGGGTTATATGATACATAATATAGTGCTCAAGTTTACATGGGAGTTGAGGTTTGAGTAACGGCCAGTTTCTGAGTTTAGTATTTAAAAAGAAAGAACGGCTCAAACCATGCTTAAATACTGCTTTAATACTTTCTTGTTGGGCATAAGCTTTCTCAAACCTTAATCAAAGAAACTCTCTAGCCAAAACTGGCCTTTACAATAGTACCTACCAGCTTAACTTTAAAATGAATTTGTCAAAAGTCGGTTTGTCTGTAATGTGAAATTAGAATTTTATAATCAAGTAAAATGAAATTACAGAAATGTAACAAGAAAAAACAAGAGGTTCAAAAGTCATATCTACTGTTGATACCTAATTTTGATGCAACGTTCAGTATTGAAAATAATATGTAACAAGAAAAAACAATAAGTTAAAAAAGTCATACTGTTTGTAATTATGATGCAACCTGCGGTAAAAAAACTACAATTACAGCTTACATTAGAAAAAAAAATATCTTATTAATTTCGGAATTATCGAAGTCAAATATAATTATTACTACTAATACTGAACCAAATTGTCACACATTTAATAAGTTTAAAATTTATATCTAGTTCTTCAACAAAACCCACTTCGCAAAACCTAACCCTCCTTAAAGCGAAGTCGGATAACAAACTCGACATTACTCCTGCCTTCACAAAGCATGCGAAGTAACTTTAACAATGCAATATAACATTGTCAGAACGAGAATGTCGTTGCGACGAAGGTACTTAATTTAATTACACTTTCATACTGTTAGCATTACATTTCTTAAGATTTAGTGTGAATAGATGCAATGCAATTAAATATATGTTAAACTAGCTTCCGCCCACGACTTTGTACGTGCATCCCCGTTTTCCCCGTTCCCGCAAGAATTTCGGGAAATCCTTTCTTAGCGGATGCCTACGTCCTAACATCTACCTGCATGCCAAATTTCAGCCCAATACGTCCAGTGTTTTGGGCTGTGCGTTGATAGATCACTATATATTCAGTCACCTTTGAGTTTTATATATATAGATTTACAAGGAAAGAAAACACTGTTTATGTAATTGACACAAACAAAAACATATTTATCATTGAAACACTGAAGTTAACTTTCCTACATAAACTATAGTATAAAAAATAGAGTCTCAAATTACATAATTATAATATAAAATACTTAATAGTTATGATAAAATAAATGTCTGTCTTATTACTTTTAGTTAAAGCATGTAGGTATATGTAAGTATATAAATGTAGAGAGAGAGAACTTCAAGTAAAATAAAAGTAAAAAATAAACTTGAAATCAGACACCAAGTAAGGTGACTAGATAAATTCAGAAGTTTTAACGAGTTGAAAATATTGTGACCCAACGTTTGGCCAGCAATTTTCCACACAAAGGGAATCATAAATGTTGGTCCGTTTTTAGTCAGCATATAATCAAAGGGTATAAGGGCAAATGATAAAGGTTTATATCAAAATAGGTTATAGCTAGTGATAAGGTATCCTAAGCTGTCAAGCTGACATAAATGAGTTGTGTCAGCTTGACATTGCCCGTATGTTTCGAACGAAATTCGAAATTCGAATTTTTCTTCTTCAGCCTTTTTTTTTTTTTTGCAGTCAACTTTTGAAAAAAGTTTGTATATATTTCTGATTTGCACAATATTTTTGAAGTGAAACTTCTTTATCGGGGTTTGAAAAAAATTTAGTGTAACATTTTTTCGTTACGCGTGACATTTTTCCGTTACGCGCCATCTTTTTCTTATCCCTACCACACGTGATTCGACGTATTTCTGTAAAGTTGCATATAGTTAATTATTTTTTGAAAAATAAGGTCATAAGGATGTTTCACTTCTTACGTGTGTACACTAGTACACGCACACATTTTTTTTTTTATTTAGTCTATCTTGTAAACTAATAATAGACATCATAAAAACATAACATCAAAAGGGTGTAAGATTTGAGTTATTTTAAACAATGGGGTGCCATAAATTTTTGCAACAGATATTAAAGGTGGATGTCGTAGAATGTCTTTAAATCTCACGAATTCCGACAATAACCTCGCTTTACAAACGTCGAGCCTGTTTAATTAAACCTTTACATTACAGTATGGTTTACTCACTGTTATTTTAAACGCTACATTTTACAATATAATGACAAAAAGTATATTGATAATTTATACACCTTTGTAGAAAGTTTAATAAATATGAACATGTAATAATAATATTATGTAGAATTTTGTACATTGAAGAAAGTTTGGGATAAATTATTGAAAGGAATGGAAAAAGTGAACATCTTAAATAAAAAGCAAAAAATAAGTACAGTCATAGGTTTATTTCTGGAAGTCTTAAAGTAGGTAAATATGTGTATACCAGTATGATACAATTATGTTTTGAGTTGAATGCACCAATAACATTTAAATAAAGCTTGCGGCGCCCCCGGTGACGGATCGAACTGGAAATCTTTTAGGGAGGCCTTTGTCGAGCAGATGACGTCACACAGCTGAAACAACAACAGTTGTAGTAGTATTAAGCTGTGAAAGCAAAAATGAAGAATTTATTAGATTAGGTATCTATTAAGTATTATTAGAAGAATACCTATTATTAAAATTTTGCTATTTTACTTTTAAGACAGAAAATATATCACCAATTCATTAAATCATCGAACGCACTTAAAAACGCGACGCTTGTAAGCACAGTGGGTACAAACTAGCGTTTTATGCGTAACAAAATATTTGATGAGATACATACGCTGAGTTTGTCTTTATAATGTGTTTACTGATCGTTATGCGAAAACCTGAGCGTGATCGTGTTTACATTCAACTTTATTATAATAAAGTATAAAACTAAAATTTCCATACGCAATTTTACATAAAATCTGTAACAGAAGATAAAAAAATCAAAATGACGATATATGTACTATGTAAATAATTTAATAATAAAGTTTGGAAAATCCAAAAGTGCACGACTCATAATGCTCATTTAATTATGAAATATAAAAAAAAAAAAATGGTTGCCTGTAAAGTCGGTTTTACGGGCGAAGATTTTACGTGACAACGATCATAGTTGAGTGGGAGAGAGACGCAAGGCATTCGGCGGGCCTCTCTCTCGTTCGGTGACTCATCGTAACGTTACCGAGCGTTACACTTTTTCATAAGTGACTCCCAGCCGCAACCTAATTTAAGACGTTGTCACGTCAAAAAATATATATATATATAGATATACAGTCTTGTAGTTTTCGTTTTTTATTAATTGCAATTAAACGACACTGAATTAATTAATCATTCGCATTCAGTGACCTACAATCGTCAATTAGAATATTTTAAAAAAAAATTTAACTCAAATGATGGATTTTTTCACAAGTTATAGTGTTTTCAGGTTTCACACATGACGGACAGGAAAATTTTTTGACCTATTTCGGTGTTTTTTTCCAATTCTATTGAAGTAAATCAATTTTTAAAAAGTATGGGATTAATCTCCATTAAATTATCTCGACAATAGTATGCAAAATATCTTGATTCCGTGAACTAACAAGGCTATAATAATAAGAATAGCTGCAAAAATGAGGCGAAAAAAATTTTTCGATCGTAAAGCACTCTCTGATGCTTCGCATCATGGTCGTGCAAAAATTTATCCGTCCAATAAAGTACCTATTACACGAACATTTTAAAATGTCACCTGTAAACTGTCATATACGGACAATTAGAATACATTTTTGAAATGGTAGTTTAATATGTTATTCGATGAATAAGTTTTAACCAACGCAACGATTGAAAAATCAGCCCTTAGTCCTTTTTATTTCTTACGTTTTCTTTATGCACTGATGAATTTTGATCACTTCAATGAGAAAACGTCAAAGTTCAACCTTGCGTAATCGAGAGGAATCGTTTTACATTATAGGGAAGGGACATTAAAGGTTTCCATGGAAACGAAACGTGTTTGGCGCCTTTTTTAAATAGAGAACATTTTTGATTTTTTGACGTGACAACGTCTTATAATTCGATAGAGCCGGTTGCACGCACGAAAAAACATGACTCATGCGGCGTTACCTCACTCTGAGGCGTTCCATGTAAGGCTTGAAGTGCAAGCGAGAGCGCGGAACGAGCGACAAAGAAGCACAATCGGACATTGTCACGTTCAACTATCGTCAGTAAACCGACTTTACAGACAACCAATTTTTTTTCTCTATGTGTAGTGTGTACGCTATTGCTTTTTCGAATTGCAGAATTCCAGTGTTCTATCTATGGTTTTATTATCTGTGGTTCTATTTTGAACGTTTTCCCGCCCATTTTGGACATGTTTCTTTTGCTTCAGTTTAACAGGATCACGCACAAAATGCATGCATGCATAAATTCGGAGTTCAATATCTAGTCATTACACATGTATGAATGTAGATTTATACAAGCGGCACAAGAAAGGTCTATCTGACCTCTCGTGAATTCGTTTTGAAAATTACTATTTATAATGTAATCATTTATAAATTACCTATTACGTTCTATAACTTAAAAGGAAAATAATATATATCGATATTTTTCCACACACATAATAAATTTAAAGTACAATTATAAACATTACAATAATTAAAAGTACAATTACGTTTACTGTCCTTTTAAGATTTTTCCTTAATAAATAGAAAAACTTTTATTGAAAGTGTCAATGACTTATTCAATCCTGAACGGAATAATAATAATTATTAATTATTAATAGGCAAGTCGTTAAACAAAGTTCGTCAACATTTGTAAAAATTTTCACCGTAAATTTATGGACCTATTGTAATAGTGCAAATATATTATTATACTAGCTGACCCCGAGCGTTTCCTGAGTCAAACATTATTGTTATTTCACATTCAAACAATATGATTGTGGTAACTTATGAATTAGTTACAATGATTTGTATCTACAAATCAATACAAAAATTAATCTATAGATACCTACTATATGAATTTTGTAAAGATTTCAAATAACATTAATAACAACGTAAAGAATTAATTAAATGTAAATACATACATAAATTAATTAATCCATAGTATTTTCTAGTGTTTGATTTTACGCGAGTACCTATTATACATTTAGAAATTAAAGATTTTTAACAGATTTTAAACGCGATTTATTCATTATATTATTTTCCCGACGTTTCGCATACTTTGCAGCGAGCGTCACGGAGAGAAAGTGTGCGAAACGTCGGGAAAATAATATAATAATAGATTAAATAATAGAATAAATCGCGTTTAAAATTCGTTAAAAATCTTTTATTTCTAATTAATCCATCCTCTGGCATTTCACAAGATTTTGAGACAAATCAAACAAAACTAAAATTATTAATTAATAATAGTGGCCCTGCCTTCCAAGCCAGAGGTCGTGGGTTCGATTTCCCCCCGGGGCAAATATTTGTGTGATAAACATAGATGTCTGCTCTGTGTCTGGGTGTTAATTATCTATATAAGTATTTATTTAAAAGTATATATATGTATGTTTATCAGCCATCTGGTTTCCATAACACAAGTGAAAGCTTAGTATGGGATCAGATCATGCCGTGTGTGAAAATTGTCCTGAAATATATTTATTATTTTATTATCACGACTTTCTTATCTATAGGTACTAATATTGTAAAGCTGAAAAGTTTGTTCGTTTGTCTGAATTCGCTAATTTCAGGAACTACTGGTCCGATTTGAAAAAAAAATTCGGTGTAAGCCCATTTATCGGGAGGCTATAGGCTATATTATATTATCATCACGCTGTGACCAACAGGAGCGGAGCAATGCGGCTAAAACCGCGGGGCACAGCTAGTGTATAATATACCTAATAATTTTTATTACCTATTTTTTTTATGATTTACAAATACCATACATTTACTAGGATAGAAAATTTTCACCATAATACATATAACTATTAACTATAGGTACAGTAACTGTTACCGAACCTTCACCTTTTGGCAATAGTCAGGGTCAATACAAAATAACTACAATATTGAAATGTTCGTTATTAACAAACTAGATTCAGGTATTATTCACGTTCTGTGTAAGTTTCCAATTGAACACTTAGATACCGTATCGCTTACAAGAAAACATATAACGCTATAAAAACCTAAAATTTTTTAGAGACTAAAATATAACAAAATAAAAAAACGTGAGGCGGGAACCCATGTCTTTTGATTTACCGTACTGTTACGGGAGGTGAAATAAACCTCTTTTTAAAAAAAGATTTTATTATTGAAACTTAGTTTAAACACAATAATTGCTTTTAGAGAAATTAATACACAGACTTAAATGGATTCGCCGGCAACCGTACCCTTAGGATGTTGGAAGTAGACTGAATGGAATAGCATGGATAAGCGACGCGTAGGGAACATGGTGGGAAAGGAATGTGCTGACGGGATAGTTAGAGGGATGGCTGTATGCATTAGTGCATACAGTCTTGGAATATAACACCTCCCGGGGGTAGTCTAAACTACGGGGTTAAAATATTACGTAGTTTAGATTTGAAGCGGAACTAAAGGAAAAATATGAAATCAATAATTAATTCTAGTGCTAGGTCCGGATTTAGGTAAAGGGGTTGAACTCTCTAATGAAGCGGATTTTCTCGGGGGTGTGTCTTGGACATTGGGTATTGGAATATTTTCAGGTTCAGGCGGTTTGTGGAGGAAATGAGGACAGTTACCGGTTTTGAAGCATAAGACTAACTTATAAAATAGAAATAAGGTTATTACACTTACTATTAGAACTAAAATTACGGAATAATGAGTCTCATATTTAATTAATAAATGCTGATCAGTGATCTGATCAGCAGCGCTAGAAATCGCATTCAATTTTAATTTTGTTTCTTTTGTAAAAACATCTAAATCAATATTGGATAATTTTATAGGAGACTCATTATTTAAACTTAACTTAATCTTATTTATGCTACAGCAGCTATCGTTTATAATGCTAAAATCTGGGTTTATCTGATGTTGAGTGTTATTGAATGAATAAATGACAGATTTGGATAACAACTTAATATTATTGGAGTGAGCTATACAGTTCCTGGGGATGGTTAAAATTCCGATACCAATGATAGTTTCCTCGACAACATGGGAATTTGGGCACTCTATTAGTAATTTGCTATTATGTGATTGTACAAATAACCAATTATTATAATTTAATGATTTCCAGATGTCTACAGTACCGTGAATAAAATCTGTTTTACATTGTTTTGGTAGTTTATTAATTGTGTTGGAGAGGATTTCGCTTTCGCAACTAGGGTTCGCGGCTGTCGAGAAGACGCTCATTATGTTACACAAATATTTACTATAATCTATGATTTTACAGCTATTAATTGATTCTAAATTACAATATTCTAATTTATCGTTAGTCACAGCTATATAATTAAAACTTGGCAAAATAAAACTAAACACAGTTGGGTCATTAGCGTGAGGAGTAGGCAAAGTTATTATCTTATACAAATTAAAACTATTAGAGGACACTAATGGAATTCTTAAAACAAATATTATTTTATTATTCTGGCTGTAGCATATTACACTAGACACATTAACTAAGGTATGCATATTACTTAATTCTAAATTAACAGGTAACTTATGTCCTAGGGGTAGGTATCTATAATTGTCGATGAGTTCCACATAAAGTTGTTCAGGAGATAAAATAGCTGGATGGACAATATTTTGGCTACTGAGTATAATTGCATAAGTAATATCTGAGAGCTGAAAGGATAAGGTAAGCATTGAGGCTTCTAAGCTATTTAATATTGAATTGATCTTTGATTTAATGACAGTTTCTTCCGTAATTTGGGTTAAATTTTTCAGCTTTAAGGAGAAATCATCGATAGCATCATTGAGAATGGCTTCGTTAATTTTGATTTTGTGTAAGGTTTCATTGAACTTTGTCAATGTAGTTGTTGTTACTAAAATGTTGTCCTTTATTAGAGAAGCCAACCTCTTTTCATTATTCTGGCTATTAAGTATCGCATTATCATACTTAACGGCGTCATCTTCGTTTAAAGTACCGAAGACAATCTTAGCCAGAGAGCCGACGCCGCCTAACCAGGCTGAACGCTTATTTTTACTTTTACTGGTTAAATGTGAAATGGAGGAAAACTCCATGGCAAGGTCGCGATACCTAATAGAGAGGGGTTCTAAAACATTCCTACATTCGAGGTCATTTATTGCTTCTATTTCAATTTGAGTGCAGAGATATCTGATCGTGCCTAAAACTGAATTTAAGTTATTTATGTGCGGTTCAATGTGAGAATATCAAATGGAGTTACGACGTCTAGATAACCGGTGTTGATCTTTAATTCTCCAATTGGATCAAAATAGAGTCCTGCGCTACGGGTGATTGGATGAATAAATTCTTGTTGATACCGATCTGGAGTCGAACTGTAAGTGATAAGATGTAAAATAAGTACGACTAACTAAAGGTAAGTATTTATATTACTAAGATAATAAGGAAAACTTAACTAAGGTAAGTTATTGAATTTTATCTATTACTACACTTATTTCTAACACTAATCATTATTTTCCTTTTACAGGTTTACGTCAACATCGGCAGGCTTCACTTCATCGAAATGGTGGGTAACATGACGCCGATTGATTAATAGCGTGAGAGTGCTATTTCCATTTACACGGATTATTTTGTATGGGCCCTTCCACACTGGAGAAAGGGCTTTCCTGGATCTTAAGTGATTTTTAAGATATACATAGTTCCCACTTTTATAATTGGCCGACCGAGTGCGGGTATCGTAATAAACTTTGGATTGTTGTTTTGATTTCCTAATTAAGCCTAATGCTTTATCTCGGGAATGCTTAAGGCGACTTTGTAGCATGCGCACATATTCTGGATAGGTAGCTCCCGAAGCTTCTTCGTAAATAGAACTAGGGATCACAGGCTTATGTCCGAACATTAACTCATATGGAGTATAATTAGTTGTTGAATGTACGGACGTGTTGTAAGTAAGCATTGCGGTATATACATATCTAGGCCAATTAGATTGTTCAGGGTCAACAAAAGATCGTAAATATTCTTTGAGAGTGGAGTGGCTTCGCTCCAGAGCACCTTGTGTTTGCGGATGATATGGTGAGGACCATAGGTTTTTAATTTTTAAGAACTTACAAGTTTCTTTAAACAATTCCGAGGTGAAATTTGTTCCCTGATCGGTTAGGATTGTTTTAGGTATACCAAATATGGAAATATAATGAAGTAAACACTCGCTAGTTTCTTCAGCTGTGGTACTACGTATAGGATATGCTGAGGAGAATTTAGTGAGGTCATCTTGAATAGTAAGGATGTATTTGAGTTTCGCCGGTCCTGATTCAGGCAACGGTCCGACGATATCTAACGAGATTCTTTGACGTGGTTCAGTCGAAGTACTAGTAATCTGCATTGGAGCGCGATTTATTTGTCTTAAAGCTTTATTCACCTGACATTGCGGACATTTCTTAACATATGATTCGATATCACTACGCATGTTCTTCCAAAAGAACATTTCTTGGATACGCTTTAACATTCTAGTGATACCGAGGTGTCCCGCGATTGGGATGTTATGATTTTCTCTAAGAATTTTGGGAATCTCGGAAAGAGTAGGGTATATGATCTTATCTCGGTACACATGTATAGTTATGCCTGAATTATGAAATAAGAACATTAACATATTATAGATTTTAACGAATTGATGAGTGTCGAATGG